>APFE031352134.1:13491-204613 GCA_000404065.3 Pinus taeda | reverse complement strand
TATTTACCATACCTCCACTTTACTTATATTTTCATTTGTTTACACCCTTGCATGTATATAAGGTGACTTATGGAGTAATATAAAAAATGTTTTATTTATTTACCATACCTCTCATTTATTTATATTTTTATTAATTTACCATACCTCTTTTATAAATATGGTATTGGCCCATAGGATTCACTTAAATAAAACCTATTCTTGAAAATGGCCGAATGGAAGGTTGTAACTCCTAATTTCAAGGGCTAAATTTACCTTTTTTACCCTCTCCCTTAAAATAAGGTGGGCTATTTGAGGTGATTTGTAAAAATGTACTATGATACATTATATTCGCCCACTAAAAATTTAAAAACCCTTAATTTTGCCAAAGGGCGAACATTCGCCCCTAAAACATTCCATGCTCAACACATTGGGGTGAGCTAACAAAATGAGTGGGAGGCTTAGGAAATCCCTTAAATGGAATTTAAATAAAAATTGAATTACATAATGGATATATGACTTGCCAAGATATCTCAACAATTATAACATGTAGGCCATGATGAGAAAAATTATAAGGGTGACTAGGGTCCATTGAGCAAAATTCATGCTAATTACAAGATGTATTTTAAGGTGTGAGGCTAACATGGCTAAAAGAATTATATGTGTAAGCATAGGGAATTGGACAATATTACGGTGAAAAATGTTGTCACTGATGTCAAGTCTACTAATTAATGTCATGTATACAAATGAATACAAGTTCATTGAGTGCTTTTTTATGACGAGATGTAGCCTATATTTGAAGCAATTTTACGTATCCGTAAATTTTTTAAATGCTCTTGCAAAGTTTGTAGTTGGATAGATTTGTATACAAGTTCATTGAGTGGTTTTTTATGACGAGATGTAGCCTATATTTGAAGGAATTTTACGTATCGGTAAATTTTTAAAATGCTCTTGCAAAGTTTGTAGTTGGATAGTCCTCTTAGATATGTTTCGAAGAACATATGAAACTTGGTCAGAATCCCAATGATTGGGGAGAGAAAAACACTTTAAGTGAAGGAATATTGGACAGTAAGAGGAGGAGTCAAAGAATTTGGGGCATCCAAGAAGTCCAAGGTAAAAATACATTAGCGCACAACAAAAATCATTAGATGTCGAATCCATATGGACTTATCTTATAATTTTAAAGTATTTGGAAGCTTTTCTATCTGAATAATCTCGGGTTCTCATTGTTATTTTGGATCCAAATTCAAGTCGGAGAGAGAGAGTTGTGTCAAGGTTCCATAAGAGTAAAGTTCCATATGAAGGTAGAGATCAATATTTCCATTCATCATATTTTGGGTCATAGGTTCTAATTGTTGGGACCATCCCAACTCTTTATACACTTGTCGTAAAGGGAATGATTTCCAATGTCTGTTAGGTTTACTTAGTCATACGGAATGATAATACGCAGATAAAATGTAATACAGATATTTTTGGATTTTGGTTGATGAGCATTCAATGAAGTGTTTAATACAAGGATACTCACCTTGAGGTTTGCGTCTCCCACTCTGTCCTTTGGTTATTCCCTTGTTCAATGGCTTCCTCGGTCTTTTGTTATTTTCCCGTCGATGGTTTCCTCTGTAATGCTTCGCGAAGTCCTATGGGAAGCAATGCTGCAAGTCTTGGTTGTGCTCTTGGTTACTCGCTGTTGTGACTGTATTTGTCATGGTTCCTTTGTTCGTAGCTGGTTGCGACTTGTCCTATAATGGCCAGGGTAAGTTCTCTGTTCTGTTTGATTTCTTTCTGTCGTGTAACATTGTTGTTGTGTTTGGTTTATTTCTGTTGTGCGCTCTCAAGCCACTATATGTTCGTTCATGCGCTGATGTTCCTTGTCTAGTTTTGGCAACATGACTTCTATTTAATTTTAGGCTCAATCGATGGCTCTCTTCCAACTCTGGCACATACAGGTAATATAACCTTCTCTATCTTCAATTCATGGAATTCCTTCCACAGTTCCTGACCTGGACTGTTCCTTGTTCTCCTCATTTTGTTGGCGTTGTCACTGGGATACTGGTTTCGGCCTCTCCTCGAACCGTCGGGCATTTGTCATCACTGTTAACGTCTTGACTCTTCATCCCAGCTCTTTATTTACTCTGCTATTTCAATGTATTACTAATAATTGTGCATTCTTGTTGTACAGGAGGTGGGCTTCCCTGTTGGAGGGTTTGGTGTCACACGCCTCAGTTTTTTCCTGGTAGGCTTTACCTCTTCTAACTTCTGGTAGTCTGTTGTCTTGGTCTTTTAATCTATGTTCTTCAAATGAAAAGGGTTTGTAAAATGTTGGCTATGAGAAATGGTCTAGCTATTAGAACTTGGGTTTCCACTGTATTTAGACAGAAATTTTATGTTTGTGGTTGCGGCTCCTTTCTAAGCGCTCATCTTGGGTTCTCTGTTCAGAGTTTGTGTGTCTGCACTTTGTATAAATGTTATGACTGAAACACTTACCCAGGGTTTGTGGCTGAGGGTTTGAGCGTGAACGATTTTCAACTTTACAGTTCTATTGTAATAGTTTAATATACAAGACCGTGCAACGTTTGGCAAAAATTCTTCTAAGAAAATATAATAGGATTGGTTCTATTTCGAATTACCTGGTCAATGTATGCCGTTCATTTTTCTTGGAGTTTCATGGCTGAAACTGTTGTCATACGCTTTCAATGTATTTGAAGTTCAATGTATAATTTTCTATTACATGACTTTGTGGTTTGGCTTGTAATGTTACTTGGTTGTCATATGAGATACAATGTGGAAAATGTCACTCAGCCTGTAGGTGTTTGGATAGTGCAAGACTTTGATTCACTCCCGTTATCTGCTTTAATAAAGTACGAACCCTTATATTCATATTTGCTCTTTGGTCTTGTTGTGTTCACTGGTTGTCTCTTCTCCGGAACGCAATGCAATGTTTGCTTACCAAAATCTGTACATAGTTAGTTGTGTATTTGAATAATTGTTGAACATAAAACATAGAATTACAGTAAGAAAACAGATGGACAAAACTTTTTAACTCTCTGTTGTTACTTTTATTTGAGTGCGAGAGGTATTGATTGGAACCCCTTCTTTGGTTTGTCCTATTACATTTATAGGTTCCCTGTCCCTTTTAATGAAACTGTACAGTTGCCTTTTGTTTCAGTTACAGACTCTTACGGTTACGTGTTATTGGACATTTGTTTTTCTTATGACAAGATTTTCTGTTCAACCACATTTGTCTTTTTTCCTTTAAAATAAAAGGATAATCAGAGTTTTTTAACAACAGATCAACATATGACTATAATTGTTCAACTACCATTAACTAACATAAAATAAAATAAAATAATAGAAATCCTACCTACTCTCCTGTAAAATAACATAGAGACTAAATAAAAGTAAATTCAACTTCCTTTGACCTGGGAGAGACTTCACCCGGTCATGGTGAGCTAGATGCTCCTCCATCAGGCTCTCGGGGTAAAAATAAATCATGGCTCTAGTCCATGAGCTTCTCAACTAAAGAACCTATTTGTTCAATCTACCTAGCATCAAGCCACAAACTGTTCTCAATAGGATGGTTCTCCCACTTGACCAGGTATTTTAGATATTCCTTCCACCAACTTTGTTTAGCCATGTGAGTGTTGATAATGCTCTCGATCTCAAGAGGTTGAACGTAAGGCATCTATCTCTTCCAAGATCCCCCTTCATCCTGGGTGTTCTTTGTGGGTTGCATGATTCCTTCTTCCTCCTCTTCTGGGTCAAATGTGTAAGGAAACAGGTCTGCTACATTAAATATAGGTGAAATGCCTATTTCAGGTGTCAACTGGATCTCATAGGCATTTTCTGAAAATTTCTGAAGGATCTTGCAAGGTCCTATCTTCTTGTAATTTAATTTATTATACGTACCTTTAGGGAAATGTTCCTTGCGCAAATGTGTGAGGACTTCGTCTCTTATATTAAATTGTACCTCCCTTCTCTTCAAATCTGCTTGCTATTTGTACTTTAAGTTGCTATCTTGCAATTTAACTTTTACCTTTTCATGCAAATCCCTCATTGCATTAGCCAAACCTTCTCCATCTATGCTTCACCTTTCTTGTAGTCCAAGATCCCATAATTCACGCACTCTACGAGGATGCATGTCGTACCGGATTTGAAAAGGGCTGAAGCATGTGCTACTGTTAGGCGAATCATTATAATCGAATTCTACCCGTGCCGGTAGTCGATCGCACATCCATGAATTCTCTCCTACTAGACTTCCCAGTAGATTCCCTAAACTCTTGTTTACAACTTCTGTTTGTTCGTCTGTTTGCGGATGATAAGAAGAATTGTAATTTAGCTGTGTATCCATTTTCTTCCACAGGGTACACCAAAAGTGTCCCGTGAACTTCACATCCTTGTCTGATAGGGTAGATTTGGGCAATCCATGTAACCTAACAATCTCATTGAAAAACAAATGGGCCACGTGGGTGGCATCACTGGTTTTCCTACAAGGAGAAAAATGTGACATTTTTGAGAATTTGTCCACTACTACCATTACCGTGTCATACCGTCACTATGTCTTAGGTAAATGTAAGACAATGTCCAAGCTGACTGAATCCCATGGTCTGCCTAGAACAGGTAACGGTGTATATAGTCTAGTGTTTTGACTGTGACCCTTTTCTAACTGGCACATTTTGCATCTGGCTACAAATCACCGCACATCTCTCTGCATCTTTCACCAAAGGTAGAAATGTTTGAGCTGCTCGAGTGTCTTATCCATGCTGAAATGTCCGACCAAACCTCTGATATGCTTTTCTCGAATAATATTCTCTCTCATCGAGCAGTCAGGTATGCATAGTTGTCCTCCCTTAAATATCAACTTCTCCTATAGATTGTAATCCAACCAAGGGCTGTTATCTCTCACTAAGGGATTCAGGCATGCCTCATAGGCCTCCTTAAAGTCTATATTAGTTTGGTATAAATCTCGTAAGTGCTCAAAACCCAGCACTTGCACAATGCTTTCCTGCAGAAGTAGAGCTTTCCGACTTAGCGCATCCGCTACTTTATTTGCTTTCCCACTAATATTCTTCAATGAAAAATTGAAGCTCTGCAAGTACTTCACCCATTTGGCATGTTTGTGGTTTACCTTGTGTTGTTGCATTACATACTGTAGTGCAGAATTATTTGAGAACAACACAAATTCGTTTCCCAATAGATAATGCCTCCAGTGTTTTAATGCCTGTATAACTGCATAGAACTCATCATATGATGAATATTTATGTCGAATTTCATTCAGATTTTTGCTGAAAAATGCTACATGCTTATTTTCCTAGCTTAGCACAGCTCCAATTGTTGTTCCACTAGCATCACAACAAACCTGGAATAACTCCTTGAAATATGTTAATCTCAGGATCAGCCTCTCAGTAATCTTCTTCTTTAACAACTGGAAACTTCTCTCCACTGCACGTGTCCATCGAAAAGGCTAGCTAGCCTTTTTAGTGGTGTCCAACATTGGTGCAAAAATTTTGCTGAAATTCTTTATGAACTTCCTATAAAAGCTCGCTAACTCGTGAAAGCTATGTACCTCAAATTAATTTTTCGAAGATGGCCAATTCACTATCACTGCCACCTTCTCCAGATCCATCTTCAATTCATTCTCTGCTATTACAAACCCCAAATAAATCAATTCCTTCTACAGAAAAGTACATTTCTTCAAGTTTATTAGCAGTTTGTTTTGTTGTAATTTCTCCAGCACCTTACGCACATGTTGAAGGTGTTCTTCCCTTGTCCTGCTGAAAGTAAGTATGTCATCCATGTATACAATCACAAATTTCCCAATGTACTCCTTCAACATCTCATTCATCAACCTCATAAATGTATTGGGCGCATTGCTCAGCCCAAATAGCATGACCAGCCATTCATACAGCCCCTCATTCATCTTAAATGATGTCTTCCATTCGTCCCCCTCTTGTATCCAAATCTAATGGTACCTACTCTTCAATTATATCTTGGAGACATACGTTGCTTCGCTTAAACAATCCATCATTTCATCCATCTGTGGTAGCGGAAACCTATACCAGATGGTGATATTATTGATGGCTCCTGAGTCGGTGCACATCTGCCACTCTCCTCCCTTCTTGGGAGCAAGTACCATTAGAATAGCACAAGGGCTTAAGCTCTCTCTTATCAATCTGTTGTCCAACAGCTCCTACACCTGCTTCCTAATTTCTTCATTGTCTTTGGGGCTCACTCGGTATGCCTCTTTGTTCAGCAAACTGGCTCCGGATATGAAGTCAATATGATGACTTATGCTCCGTTTGGGGGGTAATTTTTCTAGCAAGTCATCTACCACTATATATGTAAACTCCTGCAACATCTCCCAGATTTCCAAAGGTAAATCCAATACCTCTGTAAGCAACAATACTATACTTTCTTTATTTACAACTACGTAACATATCTCATTGTCCTCCACCTATTTTAAAAACTATTTTCCACTGACCAACAATGCTCTTGGTTCACTTGTCTCTGTTGCCCCTTCTTCCTTGATGGGTACAAGCGTATGCTTGATTCCATCCTTAACAAATTTATAACAGTTCATCAATCCATCGTGTACCACTATCTTGTCGTACTACCAAGGCCTGCCCAGCAGTATGTGACATACATCCATTGGCATGATGTCACAAAAAACTTTGTCCTTATATCTGCCTATTTGAAACTCCACCTTACACTGTTCATCTTCGAGCAAATGATGGCCTTTTTGTAGCCATGAAACTCTGTAAGGGTTTGGATGTTTCAAATGCTTCAACTCCAGCTTTTCTACCATCTCTATGGACACTAAATTATCAGTACTACCACTATCAATAATTAATTTACAGCACTTACCTCATGATTTACAAATTGTTCTGAATAAAGTCTTTTGTTGTGTCTATTCAGTGATCTCCTTGACTGGTTTTAAAAACAGCTTATGCAGCACTAAGGCTTCCGGTGTCTCTGGAGCATTTCTGCTTCTTGGGGAGGTGTTGCTGCTTCTCCTGGCTGTGCAGCATATGCACCCCATTGTCTAGCTTGTTTTGCTTCCAGAAATTCGAACGACTTGTGTCCCCATTTATGACACCTTTAACATTGATAACAGCCCCTCTCCCTCAGTCGTTACCTCTGGCCCACTAGGATGATATACCGTCTCTTGCACTATCACCTTTTTTTGCTGATCCAAAAGCTCTGAAACTACTACCTTCCTCATTATTACTTGCAGTCCGCCCTCTTCCATAGGACTGGCCTTTCCCTCTGTTGGCTCCTCATCCTCTCCAGGCATTCTGTCTTCTGGTAATTTTCTCCTTAGCCTTCATCGCACTCTGATACGCTTCCTCAGTGTTGTTCAGTGACAAAATACTGATTTCATCCAAAATGCCTAACCTTAGCCCATTAACATACCTGGCTATCATTTCCATTGTATCCTCTGTATATCCAGCCTAAAAATTCACTCGATATAAATCCTCCGTATATTCCCTTACTGTCAGTCCTTTCTGTCTCAGATTTTGCACATGTTTGTGCAGTGGAATCTGATAGTGCTTTGGCAGAAATCTACCCTTTAACTTGGCCACCATCCTTGACCAAGTTTTGATCGTTTTTTTGTTCAATCTTTTCCTCTCCTTCTGGAAACCATCCCACCATAGGGCTATGTGTCCCTTCAATTTCGTCACAGCAAACTGAACTTTGCGGTCTTTGCTGATTTCCTCGCACTCGAAATACTTATCCATCTCGCTGATTCAATCCAATAAAACTTCGATAGATAGACTATCATCATAGGTTGGGAGTTCTGGCTTGGGTTTACTGCTTGCTACTAGAACAGATCTCAACAATCTCACTTTTGTGGACTCACCTTCTAGTCCATCTACTATTGCTTCAGGTTCCTACTCACTCTCATCACTGATCTCCAGGTCTCTTCTTCTCCCTACCTCCACTGCCTCAAAACGGGCAGTAAGAATTTGAATATCCTCTCTCAATCCTTCCTCTGCCAACCTTCGAGCACCTCTTCCAAGATCTTGCCTTCCTCTTTCCATATCTTCAATCAATTTAGCCTACTCTGATACCACTTTGATGGGACTAGCCCAACTCTTTATACACTTCTCGTAAAGGGAATGATTTCCAATGTCTATTAGGTTGATTTAATCATATGGAATGATAATACACGGATAAAATGTAATACAGATGTTTTTGGATTTCAGTTGATGACCATTCAATTAAGTGTTAATGCAAGGGTACTCGCCTTGAGGTTTGCATCTCCCGCTCTGTCCTTTGGTTATTCCCTTGTTCGATGGCTTCCTCAGTCTTTTGCTATCTTCCTGTCGAGGGTTTCCTCTGCAATGCTCCATGAAGTCTTATGGGAAACAATGCTGCAACTCTTGGTTGTGCTCCTGGTTACTCGCTGTTGAAATCAAAATTACGAAAATTACATATCGACAACCTGGTGGGTGTAGGATAAAATTCACACGTGTCATTCACAGCAAGTATGAGAAAAAACCTAATACTATATATAAAACCAAGAAAAATTCAAATTCATCACTTCTAGGGACCTCGTAACCAGCCTACCAATACACAAGTATGTTCTTGTTTGCAGTTAGAAAAATTACCCAAATTACAATCTGTTTACTCCACCATATGTTGGAAAGTTATAGAGGGATGACTAGTGCAATCAATCCATTCCTTTTAGCCCTGGATTTGTGTCAGTTTAAAACAGAAGTATACAAATATACTTTTCCAATGTCTATGCTTTAACCATTCACTTAAGATGCTTTTACAATATAATTTCCTAAATCTATTTAATATCTTCATTATCATAAAAACCAACCTATATCCATCTTAATTCCACATCTACCACTCTTAGGGGGATGAAATCTATTTATCCCTCTGAGCACTTGGTAGACCCAAAATTAAGATGGATCTAAGATGATATAATTTCCCCTTTAAATAATCTATGCCCACATGAATACCATTGTCTATTACCATGGGTCAATACCAGAGGGTTATCATAAACCTGGAGCTTAAAAATTACTAATTAGTAACTTAAAAAAAAATTAATAAAATTAATAGTTGATTTTTATTTTATTTTTTATTTTAAACAAGCTAAAATGTTTAACATACGTTAAATTAGAACATCCATTTTACTCTTGATCCACCAAGGGATCAAATATTTTTCACTCTATGCTAGTTTGCATATCACGATATTTGATACATCTTGGGGGTTAGTAGATCTAGAGTAAAGATGGATCTATGTGGTTTAATTCCCCCATTTAAATAGACTACATTCCAGGTGAATACCATGGGTCAATACCATGTGCCATTGTTATTTTTATTAATAATAATAATATTAGGGTTCATAATCTTTTTTTTGTGTGGTATTAATAACAATCTAGTCCATGGTATATTTTGCCCATAGGTTTCACCTAAATATAACGTATTTTTTGAGTGTTTGTAAATATAAAGTGACTTATGCGGTCAATATAAAAAATGATTTACTTTTTTACCATACCTCTCATTTATTTATATTTTTATTAATCTACCATACCTCTTTTACAAATATGATATTTGGCCCATAGGATTCACTTAAATAAAACCTCTTTCTTGAACCTTCATAAATAGAATGAGGGTTATGGACTAAATATATAAAGAGGTTTTATTTATTTACCATACCTCTCATTTATTTATATTTATATTTATTTACATACCTTTTGAGTAAGTATAAAAAGATGTTTTATTTATTTACCATACCTCCACTTTACTTATATTTTATTTGTTTACACCCTTGCATGTATATAAGGTGACTTATGGAGTAATATAAAAAATGTTTTATTTATTTACCATACCTCTCATTTATTTATGTTTTTATTAACTTACTATACCTCTTTTATAAATATGGTATTTGGCCCATAGGATTAACTTAAATAAAACCTATTCTTGAAAATGGGCAAATGGAAGGCTGTAACTCCTAATTTCAAGGGCTAAATTTACCTTTTTTACCCTCTCCCTTAAAATAAGGTGGGCTATTTGAGGTGATTTGTAAAAATGTACTATGATACATTATATTCGCCCACTAAAAATTTAAAAACCATTCATTTCGCCAAAGGACGCCCCTAAAATTTTCCATGCTCAACACAATGGGGTGAGCGAACAAAATGAGTGGGAGGCTTAGGAAATCCCTTAAATGGAATTTAAATAAACATTGAATTACATAACGGATATATGACTTGCCAAGATATCTCAACAATTATAACATGTAGGCCATGATGAGAAAAATTATAAGCATGACTAGAGTCCATTGAGAAAAATTCATGCTAAATAGAATATGTATACTAAGGTGTGAGGCTAACATGGTTAAAAACATTATATGTGTAAACATAGGGAATTGGACGATATTACTGAGAAAAATGTTGTCATTGATGTCAAGTCTACTAATTAATGTCATCTAAACAAATGAATACAAGTTCATCAAGTGTTTTTTATGACGAGATGTAGCCTATATTTGAAGGAATTTTACGTATCCGTAAATTTTTTAAATGCTTTTGCAAAGTTTGTAGTTGGATAGTCCTCTTAGATCATTGAGTGTTTTTTTATGATGAGATGTAGCCTATATTTGAAGGAATTTTAAGTATCAATAAATTTTTTAACTGCTCTCGCAAAGTTTGTAGTTGGATAGTCCTATTTTTAAATTCTCTTGCAAAGTTTGTAGTTGGATAGTCCTCTTAGATCATTGAATGTTTTTTAATGACGAGATGTAGCCTATATTTGAAGGAATTTTACGTATCAGTAAATTTTTTAAATGCTCTTCCAAAGTTTGTAGTTGGATAGTCCTCTTTGATATGTTTTGAACAATATATGAAACTTGTTCAGAATCCCAACGATTGGGGAGAGAAAAACACTTTAAGTGAAGGAATATTGGACAGTAAGAGAAGGAGTCAAAGAATTTGGGGCATCCATGAAATCCAAGGTAAAAATAGGTCAGCACACAACAAAAATCATTATATGTCGAATCTATATGGACTTATCTTATAATTTTAAAGTATTTGGAAGCTTTTGTATCTGAATAATCTTGGGTTTTCATTCTTATTTTGGATCCACATTCAATTCGGAGAGAGGGAGTTGTGTCAAGGTTCCATAAGAGCAAAGTTCCATATGAAGGTAGAGATCCATATTTCCATTCATCATATTTTGGGTCACAGGTTCTAATTGATGGGACCAACCCAACTCTTTATACACTTGTTGTAAAGGGAATGATTTCCAACGTTTGTTAGATTGATTTAATTATACAGAATGATAATAAGCGGATAAAATGTAATACAGATATTTTTGGATTTCAGTTGATGCGCATTCAATGAACTATTTAATGCAAGGGTACTCGCCTTGAGGTTTGCATCTTCCGCTCTGTCCTTTGGTTATTCCCTTGTTTGATGGCTTCCTCGGTCTTTTGCTATGTTCCCGTCGAGGGTTTCCTCTACAACGCTCTGCGAAGTCCTACGGGCAGCAATGTTGCAAGTCTTGGTTGTGCTCCTGGTTACTCGGTGTTGTGACCGTATTTGTCCTGGTTCCTTGGTTCATAGTTGGTTGTGACTCATCCTGTAATGGCTAGGGTAAGTTCTCTGTTGTGTTTGATTTCTTTCTGCCGTGTAAGGTCATTATTGTGTTTGGCTTCCTTCTGTTGTGGGCTCTTGGGCCACTATATGTTGGTTCATGCGCTGATGTTCCTCGTCCAAGTTTTTCAGCATGACTTCTATTTACTTTCATGCTCAATCGATGGCTCTCTTCGGACTCCGCCGCATACAGGTAATCTAACCTTCTCTGTCTTCAATTCATGGATTTCCTTCCATGGTTCCTGACGTGGACTGTTCCTTGTTCTCCTCAGTTTGTCGGCGCTGTCACTAGGATACTAGTCTCGGCCTCTCCGCGAACCCTTAGGCATTTACTAACACTGTTAACGACTTGACTCTTCATCCCAAATTTTATTTACTCTGCTATTTCAATATATTACTAACAACTGTGTGTTCTTGTTGTACAAGAGGTGGGGTTTGTTGTTGGAGGGTTTGGTGTCACACGCCTCGGTTTTTGGCTGGTAGGATTTACCTCTTCTGACTTTCGATAGTCTGTCGTCTTGGTATTTTAATCTTTGTTCTTCAAATGAAAAGGGTTTTTCAAATGCTGGCTATGAGCAATGGTTTAGCTATCGGAACTTGGTCTTCCACTGTATTTAGACAGAAATTTTATGTTTTTGGCTATGGATCCTTTCTAAGCACTCATCTTGGGTTCTCTGCTCAAAGTTTGTGTGTCTGCACTGTGCATAAATGTTATGAATAAAACCCTTACCAAGGGTTTGTGCCTCAGGGTTTCAGTGATCAATTTTCAACTTTACAGTTCTGTTGTAATAGTTTAATATACAAGACTGTGCAACATTCGACAAAAATTCTTCCAAGAAAATATCATAGGATTGGTTCTGTTTCCAGTTACCTGGTCGAGGTATGTTGTTTGTTTTTCTTGGAGTTTTGTGGCTGGAATTGCTTTCATACACTTTCAATGTATAATTTTCTATTACACGACTATGTGGTTTGGCTTGTAATGTTACTTGGCTGTCGTATGAGATACAATGTGGAAACTCTTGCTCAGCCTGTAGGTGTTTGGCTAGTGTGAGACTTTGATTCACTCCCGCTGTCTACTTTCATAAATTACAAACCCTTATATTCGTATCTGCTCTTTGGTCTTGTTGTGTTCACTGGTTGTCTCTTCTTTGGAATGCAATGCAATGTTTGTTTACCAGAATCTATACATAGTTAGTTGTGTATTCGAATAATTGTTAAACAGAAAACATAGAATTACAGTAAGCAAACAGATGGATAGAACTTTTGAACTCTCTGTTGTTACTTAAACTTAAGTGTGAGAGTTATTGATTGGAACCTCTTCTTTGGTTTGTCTTATTACATTTATAGGTTCCCTGTCCTAGTTAATGAAACTATACAGTTGCCTTTTTTTCCAGTTACAAGCTTTTACAGTTACGTGTTATTGGACATTCATTTATCTTATGACAAGATTTCCTCTTCAACCACATTTGTATTTTTCCCTTTAAAATAAAAGGATAATCACAGTTTTTTGACAACAGATCAACATATGACTATAATTGTTCAACTACCCTTAACTAACATAAAATAAAATAAAATAAAATAATCGAAATCCTACCTACTCTCCTGTCAACCAACAGAAAGACTAAATAAAAGTAAATTCAACATGCTTTGACCTGGCAGAGACTTCACCCAGTCATGGTGAGCTAGATGCTCCTGCATCACTAATGTTAGTGGTTCCATAGTGAAGGGTGTATCCAAGCATCTAGGCTTGTTGAAGGCATGAAAAACAGTTATAAAGGAAATATATTGGATAGCAAATTTGGTTATGAAACCATCTCACAAAACAATAGATCAACGACTTAAAAAGTATCCACTTTGAGGGGGAAACCTCCTTTAAATTACATGAATGAAAATTTCTTTGATGATACAAATGACAAGACCTCCTTTGTATATATAGGAGACTAAGGTGTCGCAATATAATCAGAGTCTACATAACAATAATAATGTAAGGGAACAAAAATAACAATAATGAGATTCTATGGGGCACAACAATAACAATATGGGGGCTACATGAACACAATAATAACAAAAAGGAGGACACATTACTATTATAGGGACCTAACATGACCCTCTCATTCAAAAAAGTATTTTCCTCAACACTTGAGTAGTTCTAGATGCTTCTGTATAAAATTCTCATCCTCCCATGTGGAATCTTCATCGGATAAACTATTCCACTTAATGATATACTATGAAATTGCTCAATTTTGTAGCTGTCATATTCTTACTTCTATGACTAGTTTAGGCTCAAATATAACTTTTCCTTCTTCATCAAGTTCTATCAATATTGTTTGAACTGGAAGCTTGTCACTCATAACCTTCCTTAAGGATGAAACATGGAAAATTGTGTGTACTTAGGAAGATGCATACAACTTGAATTTGTATGCCATAGTACCAATATTTTACAACACCTTGTAATGACCGTAGTACTTGGGCGATAATTTGTTATCCTTAATAGCTTGCTTCAGACACATTTGTTTGTATGGTTGTAGCCATAAAAGAACCAAGTCACCTACATAAAAAATTCTTTCACTGTGATGTTTATCTTCTTGTTGTTTCATTTGATTATGCACTATAGTGAGGTTATCCTTTAAGAGTTAGAGAACTTGTTGTTGATGCTTGGTGTGATATTCAATTGCTTGAACTTTATAATTTTCTCTTAAATATGTTGTCAAGGATGGTGGATGATATCCATAAAGTGCCATAAATGGGGTCATTTTTGCTACAGTATGGAAGGAAATGTTATCCCACCATTCAGCTATAGGTAACCACTTGACCCATTGTGTTTGTTTATCAGATACAAAAAAATGAGGATATCCTTCCAAACATAAATTCACCATCTTTGTTTTCCCATCCGATTGAGGATAATAAGTTAATCTATCAGCTAACTCAGTACCAAGAAAAGAAAATAATTATGTTCCAAAATTTTGAGGGAGAATGGGATCTCTGTCACTTACTATAATCTTTGGATTTCCATGAATCTTTTCAATTGTTTCCATAAATGTGGTAGCAACTATGTTGGCTTTAAAAGGATGAGATATGAAAAATAAGTGTGCTTATTTTGTAAGCCTATCAACTACCACAATGATGACACTCTTTCCTTTAGACTTGAATAAACCTATGATAAAATCCGTTGAGGCCTCTGCTCAATGATGACTTGGAATGGCTAAAGGTTGTAACAAACCTAGGGTCTTAATTGTATCAACTTTATTTTGTTGGAAAACAAAACATTTTCCCACAAACTTCTGAATATCAAATTTAAGGTCATCCCAAAAAAAATCCTTTCTGACCCTATAATAAGATTTTAATAATCGTGAGTGTCGTCTTAAAGGAGAGGTGTGAAATTCCAAAAGAATATTGATGAGTTGGGAATTCTTACAAATATATAAGTAATATGTGTACCATATTGAATCATTTTTCCATCTAAATGTGTCATATGTATACGGATCTTGCTACATATTTTGAATGAGTGACAACACCAATTCATCATTCTTCCATTCATCCCTTACTTCAGTTATCCACTTAGGTTAGATAGTAGAAATGGCACAATAAATGGTTCCACATCCTCATCCTTTCTTGATAGTGCAACTGCAACAACAATTTTCTTCCATTTTTTGTAGATGATTTCAAAGTCATAACCCGACATCTTTGTCACCCATTTTCGTTGCTCTTCTAAATATAATATTTGTCCCAAAAAGTATTTAAGATTATCATGATCTATTTCTACCTTTAAGTGTCTTCTCATTTGGTACGGTTTCCATTCCTTTAGTGCATGTAGTATTACCAACATTTCCTTCTCATAAATAGGTTTGTGTATATACCTTCCTTTGATTGGATGACTTTCAAAAGCAATAGTATTCCTTCATAAAAATTGTCTAGGTGACAAGTAGTTTATGTGAACAAATCAATCTATACCATACAAACCGATACCAAATGTTATGTGACTGTTGGGATGGGGTCCCTTAAGCCAAAAATGACCAACTTACAAGAAGATAGATCAACGACTTAAAAAGTATCCACTTTGAATGGGGAACCTCCTATAGAATACATGAATTAAAAATTCTTCGATGATACAAATGACTAGACCTCCTTTGTATATATAGGATTCTAAGGGGTCACAATATAATCAAAACCTACATAAAAATAATAATGTAAGGGTACAACAATAACAATAGTGGGCTTCTCCTTTGATAGGTGATAATGTGGTGGTCCAACATACGTGATATTATAGTTAATGATGCTACGTGATGGAAAACATATAGTTTAGAGATTAGTAGACATGTTGCAAAGTGCAATAGGGGACACATGGTAGGCTAAATTGGGATTTTTTCTTGGCCATGTGGGCTAATTCAGGATAACACATGGCATTTCACAAAGTACATCTTATGGGATGATGATTTTATCATGACCTCAAGAGACATTTTTTTATTAGACAATTAATAATGTGGTCTTCTGATGTGGCCTTATGGTCGAGTTACAAAACACCATTTTTATACTTCAGCCTAAGGTTTGCAGCTTGCGTTCATATGTGAAAAGGAGTAGTAGATGCTAAGAAAGAATTTTGTCATTTGAGCACCAAAGCTAGAAAAATAAAAATGTCATTATACACACCTAATTTGGACAAACATGTTGAAGAAGTGTCAGTTTTTCTTTGAATAGGTACTGTTAAATGTGTTATTCACATGCCGACCGAAAATAAAAACTATTGAAGTACTAGTTAACTAATTGAACAATTAAAGAACTAAAAGATGAGAGTAGTGGAAGCAATAGTTAGGAAAATAACTTCTAAAATATATATGAAGCCTAATCGCAAGATAACATTCAAAATAGAAAATGACTTAAGAATAGAAGCGGTTGTATAACCTTATAAGCAATGGTAAAATTGACGAGAGAAGATACATGAATAGAGATAGAATGATCTGAAAGGTTATTCAAGTAGGTACTTGCACGCCAGGGAGTTGGTGCTTCCTTTAGGATGGTTTCTATAAAAATAAGCAGGTTTGTCATTGAAAAAAAAAAGGTGGATTGAATCCTTTTGTAGGTTGTAGCCTACACGTTTGACGTAATTTGAAGTTGGAGGTTTATTTTGCATCATAATAAAAAATAAATTATTGTGTTTCCAAGTTTGGTTTCCATGTTATTATCTTATGTCCATACTTTATGTGGTTGATGGGCTTCTATTCATTACTTTGTATCTGAGTATTTGTTTTTTTAGCAAGTAATTTTTAGAAGTGTTAAAATAATGATTCAACCACCATCTCCATATTTTCATGGTTTCTAACAGTTGGTATTAGAGACAAGTTCCTTCAATAATAGTTTAATTACTAAAAGGTAGATCCACGATAATGTCTAACCATAATCAAAGTAACACCATTAAGGTTCATATCTTTATTGAAACAAACTATGCATTTTGGGACAAAATAATGAGCAATTACTTATAGTTTCTTAGTGTAGATGTGTGGGACATAGTATGAAACTGCATACAAATCCATATATCATGATTAAAAAATATGATAAGTGTTAGTTCACTTATAATACTAAAGTAAATAATCTAGTTATTGCTAAACTACGTGAATATGATTTGGTGAAAGTTATGCAATGCACCATTACCACGGAAATATGGGACAAGATGACTATTTCTTAAAAATGAAATAGTAAAGTAAAGAATGCTAAACTTCAAGGGTATATAATGTAGTTTGAATACTTCAAGATGCACGAGGGTGAGGAAATACAAAAATTATTCCTTTGAGTGGATGAAATAGTCAGTAAAATAAGAGGACTTGACTAAATAATGAATGATTTGTCTGTAACTCAAAATTTGGTGAGGAAATGTGAGACCGCAACACTCTATTATTGAATCAATTGCATGGAACCTTGACTCCCTATGAAATTAGAACTACATAAATCAAAACTGCATCAAATGGGACAACTTTGCAAGATAACAAAATGTATAAATAAGATCAAGATGTCTCAAGTTGTGGATCTGATGAAGAGGAGAAATATTTTGTCAAAAACTTAAGAGAGGATTTGGAAAATACAAAGGTAAGTTGGATTTCAAATGTTTTAAATGTCGTAAAGTAGGTCATTATGCATCCAAATTTCCATAAAATAAAAATAACAATGAAGATGAACATAATTATAAGTATAAAAAAGTATAAAAGAATAATAATATAAAAAAATAAGAGTTTCTATATTCAAGATGATAGTACCTCCTGAGAAGATAAAGATGAGCAATCCTCTAATGAGGGCAAATATAAAGGAAGTATAAAAGAGTATATGATCATGGATTTAGACATAGTAGAAAAAGAACATGTAGAGTCTGATGAAGAAGTGGTTGAAGTATATTTCATAATTGAACTGATTAGTGATTTAGAATAAATTAAATGGCTAAGCAAAAGGAATAATATGTAAAAAGAGATGTTGGAAAACTTTGAAAAACATTGAAAAAGAAAATGGTATCTCTAAAAATTTGGCACTTCTTCTTCTAAAAATCAAGGAATCAAATAATATTAAAGATACTTAGTTGAAACATATTAAAGAAAAAGGCAAGGAATGTGAATAGATCAAGGAAGAGCTAGTCTCCCTTAGAAAATACTAAGGCACAAATTAGCCTAGATTAGAAATTTATCAAAGGATATAGTAAGTTGGATGAGATTCCATGTGTCCAAATATCCCCTCACATCAAGAATGGTTTGCGATGGGATGAAGAGGCAAGATCAAAAGTACATGAAATTAATAATCACATCAAATTTGTTAATGTAGTCAAGGGGATAGATAGAGTTCCAACTAAAGAAAATTAGCCAAAATAACATCAGTATAAAATAAAAATTTATATCAACAAGATAAAAGTGGGTGAAAATAGAAATCAATAGTAATAATGGAATGCAAGTTACATCCATTCGAAAAGATACACTGTTCAAAAAAAAATCAACATACATCTTGTGTTCCTCAAATAATAATCAAGCAAAAATTCAACGAATTATTGGGACGAGATTTGGAAAGAAGATAGTCAAAGAAATGTTTAATATTTTGTAGAAATTATGGTGTAAATTTGCAACTGATCATGAAGTTTTAATCAATATATTACGACAAAAACATACTCTACTGCTATGCAGAATTCAATTCTCAATTTAGAACAAAAAATTTAGATATGCAATAAGAAATAACACACATACACAAAGTATTATTTCGGGGAAAAGAAATCTGTTAAAAACGCTAATGCCTGTTTGCACTAATACGATGAATAGAGATATATTACAATTTATTTTCTCAACTGAGCACAACTGTCCAGTGAGTAACCTATCTCTCTTATCACTAAGAAGCTTTGACCCAAACTTATTCGATTTATGCCTCTTCTTGGGCCCCTATTGACTTGCACAATTCCTTGAGAAATTAAGCTCCTATTATTTAGGGATTTCTCGAAAATGGATTGCGCAATTCCCAAAGTTGTTCATCAGACTACACACAACATTTGTACACTCAAGATTAGTCTAAAACGAATGTTACACTACCTTGGAATATCCACCACACTTGAGGAACTTAAATTCTATAAATGCACTAGCTATTTTGGGTTCATTGATCAGCTAACTAGATGATCATTGAATTAGACTAAAGTCACATTGAACAACTGACCTTGCACTGAGTCCTTCAACAATTGGAACTATTTTAACTAAAACAACTTGAGATAACTAACCTTTATTTCTACAAATTCGCAACCACAAAAGCTTAACTGAACTCTAACTCCTCCAATTTGAATTTACGGATTAAACTAGGTGACATAATACTTGTCACACAAGATAACTGCATCCAAGTTGTATGCTGCTATAGAAATTTGAATTTTCTCAATTTAATCAAGTCAAAATCAAATTGAGAATTTCTTAGTGCATTTTTCAACAGTTTTGAGAGTTTTGGGAATTGCACACATAAAGGTGGAGCAAAAACAACATATAGAAATGATGCACAATTTTTTTGTAGAACCAGGTGTGTGAAAAACCAATGTATAAAGGAGAACCGTAGGGAAAGGAGTAGCAGATGATGTGAAGGGGTGAAATTTTTTAAGTTTGACTACATATTCTTACTTGTTTTTATTTGGTCAAGATTATTGAGTGTAATGTGTTTGTACATGGTACCGCCCACAATAATTTTTTTCCTAGTACTACCCATGGTATTAAATGATATGTAACTATGTATAAATAGGAAGATACTAAAGGGATTTAGATTGGTTGTTTGTATTTTTATTGATTCCTTAATAGTTTCCTTTTGTTGTTGTAATATTATGAGGTTTATGCTTGCAATCCGAGGTGAAATATTGTTGTAATGTTATAAGTGTTGAACCCTACACCCCTTTGGATTACTAATGAAATATGGTTTAAGCACAACTTGTTCTTATTTCCAGTTTTCTGTGAGATAATCACATCATGCGAGAATTATGTTTCTGTTGGGAACTAGGTTAGTACTGAGACGAGGTTTGAATCAGTAATGATGGCCTTCATATCAATTTTAAATCTTATTTTTGGAGGATCAATTTAAAACACACATCCACAATATTTATTTAAAACACATGTAAGAAGCAATAAACTAAAATAATAATAACCATGTGAAATATCAACACAAGCATTCACCCATAAGAACACAAATATTTTTGGTCAAAATCCTTTCGGGAGAAAACCCCCTTGTTTTCGTTGCACTACTCAATTATTTTATTAATCTGCTAAACAAATTTTATTGGATTAGCTTACAACCATAAGTCAGACAACTCGACTTCCTTCACAGTATATTGGAACCTATTAGATAGGAAATATGTTTCTCTCTTGGATCTATGGAAATATATCTTCTGGAAGCACACACAATCAAAGATCCTCTCCTAACACCCATTAGGCTATCCAACACCAATTGGATGGAGAAAATTGTTCCTTCTTATGAATATATTGAATCATTTTCTACTCTAAAGCCTCCATGCATTCACTTCCTCCATGCTAACCACTTTTCATATATTTTCAAATTGGGTTCTTAATTTTGTCAACATGAGCAACCCAACAACTCCATCATTCTTCTCATCAAATATGAATATTTTTTTTCCCTCGAGAGGGTTATTTATTCTCTTCTACTTAGAATAATCTCTGCTCTCTAACACACCACAAGCTTCCAATTTCCTGCCACAATCAACATATAAAATATGAATCTTCGTCTCAGCTCTCTCTTTGTTTTCTGCAACAATACACTGATAAAACATTGTAAAACAATGTGTGCATCTGATGCAATACATACCCACTCTAAAGGTTGTCACAATGGTTTGATATCACACTATCAAGACAACCAACCAAATACACTCAAATCCTTCCTCTATTTATCATTTTTCTATGATGATCAACTCAGTAAATGCTACAGATTATGGAGCACTCAACGATTCTTTTCACACGCTTTAGATTTGGTTGAGATAGGCTCGTTGAAGAAATAAACCACTAATTCTACTATCCTTTTGATATTTTCAACCATGACCAAGTTCTAGAGACCCCATGACTTGATTCAAGCTTTTTTTTGAAACATTTTGATCATAAACTTTGCCATAATAATGAGATTAGTTGAGTTGTGAGAGAAATGAAGAGAGATTCTCATGAAAACCATTTATCTTACACGCATCACATGCAATGTTCAACTACAGTTCTTGAGTCACTCCCACAGGCCTTTTTTCCAGCAACTAGATGTTTTCAGTCACTCCAATGACCCATCATCTATGTGATCGAGGTAGAGGATGGTCAGAAATGAGTTAAATTGTCTCATATCCTACTCAACCTTCTTCCAGAGCTTGAAAAGACTCTGTAGAACCTCTGTAAGTCACTCACAACCTTTTAACACTTCACCAATTCATTTCCATATCACCAATATCATTACAAGTCAAACTAGGCCGACTAGGATGCTAACCAACAACCATACTAAACATCTAGGCCAATTGGGCCATCAAAATTATCCACAACGTCTTTTCCACTAGGATGAAATTCCATTAATTTGGATACATCTTCCAACAACTACACATCTATCGCAAGTCCTCTTCAAGAAATATATATCATAGCATGAACATGTGGACCTGATCTAGGACATGGAGACCTAATTAGAAAGCCTCATAAACTCTAAACCCTATAACATCCACCAACATATGTATACAACAACATGATCAAGAAGACCATCACATCTTCAACTTAGTCCAAGCTAGTAGAAATTTTGAGAACCATCCACATATCATCTAGATGTGAGTCATCTGTAGCCACACATACACATGCATAACCAATTCACCTGCAACCCAAGCACCCAGGTTAACATCAATGCAAACCAACAACACATCTACAACACACAACACACATCAATGCCAACAATAAACCCCTTTGGCATTGATTGCAACCCTAACTAAGACAATCATCTGAAATTGTCCTCTGAAAACAAATCCTCATCCTCACATTCTCCCCCTTTGACATCAATGGAAAAGGGCTAATCATGTAAGGGATAAGTGTTATATGCTACTCTCCATGTAATGGGATCCATCAACAAAATTATAAACTCGACTCAAAATCATATGTTGGTGATGAAAAATGGACTACAAGATTGAAAGGCAACAACACTCCCCCATATAACTGAAAAATATCTGCACTAAACTCCCCCTGGACACAAGTTATGCCCAATCAATAACACACTAGAGTAGCAATATACATATATCTCAAATTGAAAATAGTAAAGTATATAAATTCTATGGCAGCATGATAATAAGAAACAACAACAATAACTAAAACACATGCTCTCTCTTGTCAAATAACAACAGCATAATCCATTTCATAATATAATAGGAAATCAAATCACTAACATATGGCAATGAGAACATAATGTGACCAACTAGTAGTAGAAACACTGATCAACTCTATATTATCAACAGAATATATCCAACCAACTCTGAATCAACAAAAACAAATACATTCTCTCTATAATGAACTATCCAGCAACAAAAAACTCATAGATAAGCAACAACAATGACTATCTCGAACCAACATTTGTAAATCCTATGATAAACTATAACATCCTCCGAGGAATACATGGTCGTAGAAAATACATGATTATAGGGTCCAATAGTATGGCCAACCATACTCCATAGAAATTCAAACATATCCATAGTTGGATGTAAACTGATATATATTCTTGCCAATGCCTCCTTGACATATGCAAGAGGCTACTCCACATGGAATGATGACTATGACCCAATGATATGCATTAGAGTACAGTGCTTCATAATCATATAGCATGGATTTCAAAATGATAATACATTATTATGCGATGATAACATAAGCCCATATATATGGTTGAACCATGGCTCACATGACTCTCTCTCAATTCATACATGACTCTAGATTGTCTCTCCATGAAATACATGGTTGTACCGACACTACTAATAGCTCATACATAGCTATACTAACTCTCATGACTCACTATACACATGCCAATCATGGATGAAAACTCTATGCATGACACATGACAAGAGAGACTATGATTGTCATACAATCGTCCCATCAATGCATGTCTAGTACAATGTCACAACGCAAGTACATAAAGCATATGATCAACATGTCCTCTCTATGAAAACAAGATAACATCAATATAAATCACATAAGATACATGTATTAGTAATCACCAACACATAACAATGTATAGTCGCCCAACAATAGCATATATCATCAACATCTTGAACCAACAACATATTGCACCACCATGAATTAGAAATATAACACACCAATCAACACAAATATATCAACTCTCTATAGAAAAAACATAGCAACAACAGCAATCATCATATGTGGTAGGCATCTCTATAATATAAACTTAAATGGAAACAACAACAAGCATAAAACGATGTAGTGACAACAAAAATATCATATT
Source organism: Pinus taeda (assembly GCA_000404065.3). Classification (NCBI taxonomy): domain Eukaryota; kingdom Viridiplantae; phylum Streptophyta; class Pinopsida; order Pinales; family Pinaceae; genus Pinus; species Pinus taeda. The sequence continues at coordinate 181,082 of APFE031352134.1, read as the reverse complement.
AGCAAAACATCCTCATAAATATAAGCATTATGCACCATCATTGTACTAATCTTCATGACACCAACTGATGCATGATATCATTCAACCAAAATGCATGATACAATCCAACTGCATATGTTGCATATTATCATGCACAATCAAAATGCAAGCTCTAGCAACAAACTTATGCCAAATAAGCACATAAAATGGACCATATATTAAACTCCTACAAGGAGCCATGACGCCATCAATATTACTGAAATATTGGAAGCATATGATGTTCTCCCCATGAACATATGTCGTCTCCATGCATCACAATAGAAAATTTCTTGATCACAATAAACATAGTGAAAACAAAATGAGTAGTAAAAATCCATCATCAAGATATCACAATGAAAGATATAAGCATCATTAACATCACATCTTAATTGCATGCAAAACAAGATGTGTCATACACTGCCCCTCGACCAATGAAGGCCTCACATTCATTTTGTAGTCTTAAGTATCTATCATGCAAGAGAAGATTGCAATATGTGTCAATCTCTTCTACCCTCAATCGAAATATGATGAGTACTTATTTGATCTCCTTTATTTTCTTACTCTTCCCTTTAATACATAAACATTGTTAGGTGTCTTAACTCTTTTAACTATCACTCTCTTTGATCTTTATTTCTAGATGAAACAACCTTTGGAGTTGAATACCACTTCCTTACCTCCATCCACCATTTGGATCATGCTTACAATATTTCTCTTAAGACCATCAATGATCCATACATCTTTTGCATTGGTCCTCTTTTCACCAAGGTTAGCATGGCCACTTCCCAATACTCTTGTTGGTTCACTCCCTTAAAAAATAACATGACCACTTTTGATTATTTTCAAGACGTGAAATTCTTTTCTATCTCCTGGCGTATGATTTGAACATCCACTATAAATATACCATTTGACCCAAATGGGATTTATGGGCAAGAAAACCTAAGTTGTGGGGTTTGTAGCCAAAGTTGTGGGTGTGAACTGTTAGCTTCCTATACCAATAGGTTTCATGTTTCATGATTGATTGGGGAAGTGCCAAAAATGTTCATTCTTTTCATGTTGCAAAGGTTCCATATTTTGATTAATTTTCACTATGTATAGGTGGTTAACTCTTGTCACAGTTGATGATTAGCCAAACAGCCTAATCCTGGCTAGATCAAGTTTGAGTTTACTTGTCTTAGAATAGAGAATAAAGGTCTGCACAAACAGTTTAAGCTTGGCAGGAAAGTAGTCAGGTAGAGAAGCAAAGGGTCTCAACCACTTAATCTGAGCCCTGGGAGAAATAAGGGTTGATTTAGATAGGAGGGAAGCTAAAAGAAAAGAGAAGAATCAGGGTTTGGTAGTTCAAGTGCACCCAATGAAAATGAAGAGAAAATGTTAGGTATACTAGGTTGGGTAGGCAGTTTTTATGGTATAGAAGCATGGTTTGTAAGCAATTTTCTCCTTTGGAACAAGTTGCCATCTCATAAAATCATAAGGTACCATGGCAAGGTGGATACAAAACAAATGGAGTATGACTAATTCCCCTCCCCATTTTCCCAAGAAACACTTACTGACATTCCTCCCAAGGGCAATGAGATCTGCTCATTACCCTTAGTCCACTTGATTTCATAGAAAAACTAAGTGAAAATGTGTTTTCACCTAGGCAAAACAAGCCACATTTCTTGTGTAAAAAGTGTTTATTCCATTTTTCCAAATTTTTCTAAACTTCACCATTTGGCATCTTTTCATTCCCCCATGCCTAAGTTTTCACCCTATAAACTTAGCCTAAACCATACAAACCCATCCCACATAATCATATTAACCCCCTAGCTCTACTATATAACTCCTATATAACTTTTTCCCTCCCCCTATTATATAAATACATAAAAAATCCCCAAAAAATAAATATCCCGACCCTTGGCAATATAGCCATATGATAAGGATTTTCAGGAATTATAAGGTTCAACTGGAACCTTATGATAACCCGTAGCGCATGTAAAACTTTGGGTTTCATATTAACCTTTGGTTATATAAAAAACCGACCGGCCGCAGTCCAGCATTGAATACACTGCAAAACCCCGCAAAACATTATACAAAGCAAAATTATTAAAGTGGGTCTCCATGTTGTGCCCCCGCAACTTACCATTCACCATCGACCGTCGGATTGGGGCCCTCAGGTCCAACAGTGCAGAACCATATCGCGATGCCCCTAGCGCCCGAAAGTTATGTCCGAGGAAAATGGCGGTTTCGCCACCATACCAAGGACACGCATCACTCACCCATGTGTATCGCGACCCCCCCGCTCAATACCACTGCCACCCCAAAAGCGGTGCGATAAAACCACTTACCGCCCTCGCTCCTCGCTGCTAACATCATCCAATGACGTGACAACCACGTCAACACCACGTCACCGTTGCCACCTCAGCACCAAATCATCTGCCACATCACCTTCCGTACCCCCACTACATGACAAAAAATCTACATCATGATGACGCCATCACAAAAGGCGCAAAAAAGCCCAAAAAGTCTAATTTTTGTTAAAAAAAACCCGTAAAAACGTTTGTTTTTTACCATTCGCATTTTTGTAATTTTGCTGAGCTTTTGCATGCAAACGATGATGAGTTCACCAGCAAACCTACAGTCTGCCACCTCGACCACCATAGCTCAGTGCCCCACTATGAAAATCATCTCCCAACCAGCCAGTAACTCCTGTGCACTGTGAAAAATAGGTATTTACCATAATTCTGTGAAAAACCCTCTCAGTTTTGATTTTTCATTGTGAAAATTGTTTGGGCAGTCCTAAAAGCTTGTCAAAAATTTACCCTGCTGCTACACATAAGCCCACCAGGACCACTCATCCACCAAAAACCAACGCATTTCATACCTCTCTATACAATTCGCCCAGCTAGCTGAGAAAAGCAAGAATTCACCTAAGTCTTGCTCCCAAGCTCCCTGATTGACTTCCATCTACAAAAATTTCCCACTAAAACTACTAGTTTGCCCACATTTTGCTATAGAAACTGCCAATTCCGCTCCACCCAGCAAAATCTCTGAAATTTAAGCTGAGCTCAAGGTCTGTTTGGTCAATAATTGTTAAAGGAAAGGCCTTGAAACCATTACTACTCATCCCTTGCAAGACAAATCCTTCAAGCTTCATCTTTTTGCTTCAAATTATGCCCACCAGAGTCAAAACAAAGCTCCAATTTGTAAATCCTCTGGAAAGAGCCCCAGGGCCTCTAGTTTTGCCCACTGCTACTGTACAAATCCACACTTCACTCAAAAAACACCTGAGAACTTATAAATATGGCAGCCACTACTCCAGTAACCCTCAATGTGACCCCTCTCAATGCCCCCCATAGATAACTAGAGTGGTTACCCCTAGCTGACAAGGATTTCCAGATTAATGACATAACGGGTAACAAGTCTCATCTCCAGGCCTTTTGTGACAACAGGAATAGCCATAGAAACAAAACTGACATCTTTGGGATTTCGGAGTCCAATATGCCCATGTACTACCTTCCTTGTGTAAATGTTTTTCCTTACCTCATTCACCAATGCCATGCTAATTATGAGCCCAATCAAAGGGCAGTGATGTCTCCTTCTAGGACAGTTCTATTCTATATCACCCCTCAATCAATAAATGAGATTCTACATTTCAAACCAGTTGAACCATTGACTCCTCTTTCCTTGGGATTTCTACTTGACCAAGGTGCCAAATTGCCAAGTGCAGAGATAACCAGAATTGGCAAAAGGTTTAATGAAGCAGGAAAGTTTATCATTGACATGATAGCCTACATCCTGGGTCTAAAAACCAGTGAATATGTAGATGAAACCACATTGGTCCTATTATCCATCTTTTCTCTAGGACAGCCCCCTATTGTCAAGTATGACTATGCCACCTACATTGATGATAAGATCCATGAACAATTCATGAGCATGGATAGAGAAAGAGTGTTTAAAAACACATCATATATATATCATTTGTTGCTCTACTATCAGCCAGATAGTTTTCAAGTTCCCCTCAGAAAATTTGATGTCAAGGGAGAACCAAGGTCTGTAATCTTTTGGACCCCAGTCTTCCACCATGTCTACTATTCTCCTTACACTTATTGTGAATCTATTGATCTATTCATATATCCAGCCACCTCTTTACTGATAACAAGTCCTCCAGATAGAATTTCTGGTGAAATACAGAGACTTCTACATCTCTCTAAGATCTATAGCATAGGTGACTACTACTTTTACGAGAATCACACTGTGATTCAGATATATGGTTGTGAGTTGAGCCCCTATAAATTTCCAAAATATGTGCCAATGTGGATGTTTTCCCTGGAATACTTTAGACAATTCATCCAAGCAGATGTAACCCATTTCTTTGAGGCCAAGAAAAAGGTACAACTCAAAATAAGGAATCAACTGGGCCCTTTCACATTCAATCATAGGGAATCCTGGCTAGAAGCTGATGAGATTTTAGGGCAGAAACTCAGACTAAAATAGAGTTTCTATTGGGCACCATATGACCCCAATCGTTTTATAAGTTATAGGAAAGTCAAAAATAAGTTGCCAGCATATGTTCACTATCCAATCCCTGAAATCCAACAATATGCCAATCAACAAGAGTGGCATGAGGGCACATTGTTTGAAGAGATGACTGGAGAAGAGAAATTGGAAAAATAAATGAAAGAGCTTGAGAAAACACTTGGCCTGGACTCTTTTGGACAGGTACCTTTCAAGCTTCCCTAGCACATTGGAGGGGATACATCTTTTGCTGAGAGCTCAGAGCAAGTAGCACAAAAGGCCAGCTCAGTCGCAAAGGGCAAGGAAGTAATGGATGCAGAACAACAGACCATGGCTGATCAGCCCAGTACAACACAAGAATAGGGAGAAGGGCAAGCTCCCCCAGCTCAAACCAAGGGATCCGAAGCCCCTGTTCTACAAACTCCTCAAACTGAGGAAAAGAGCAGAAAGAGAGATAGAGAAGAGGATGCCCCTACCAGTGGATCATCAAAACAAATAGGAGATAAGAGGCAGAGGTTGAATCCATATTCAAAAGAGGAATTTGTGGAAGATACCACAAGCACTATGACAGGGCAGGGAAGAACTAAGCAGCAAACATCTCCACTACCTGGAACCTCAGCTAGCTCATTCTAGTAAGAGCTAGAGAGGCAACATAGCGTGGAAGTTTCATCGACTAGGCCTCAAAGAAAACAAAGCTCAGATATCAAGAAAACTTTTACTGATATAAAAGCTAAAAATGATCTAGTGAGGATGCAGTTTTATAATCAACTGATGAGGAAAACACCTACTAATCAACAAAGGCTAATGGCTGCTTATGATATTCAGGAAAAGGAAATGATCCTCAGCCATTTCAATCCCAGGACACAGCAACCCCAGTCAGCTGTTGATTATATAAGAACCAATTTGGAAGTTTTCTCCAAGGATATTCATCCAATTGACCAGATTGAGTTACATAAACAAACTGGGGATATGGTGTATGCCACCTTGGCAGATAAGGCATTGCTTGCTCACAAACTGCAAAATTCACTACACAATACCTCTGCCCAATTAGAACTAGAGAAGGCTTCCTCCTTAGCTAAGGACAACAGGATTAAGTCCTTAGAAGAAATCATCATCGAGCTGGGGCATAACCTAAGGATGCAAAGGGCATCAAACCACTAATCAAGAAGAAGGAGGAGGACATTGTAGCCCTCAAAAGGAAATTAAAGTTTCCAATTACAGTGCATCCACAAACTACAGAAGTTGCACAACAAAAAGAGGAAGAGGACATGGTAAGTTTGTTGATGAGAATGAATGAGAGATTGGCAGAAACAGAGAAAGCATTAAAGAAGGCCATTAAATAGAAGTAGGGTGAGTCGACCTCCTAGCCACCTGAAGCAACTCCAACAAGTGCCACTGCTCCCTCCACAGGTATAACAACAGTCCCTCCTATCATCCCAGCATCAACAACGGGTACAACAACTACAGATGCTACAACAGTACCAACAACAGAGCCAGAGACCAGCATGGAGATGGAAGAAATGATGAAAGCAGTGACAGAGCTAGAAGCTCAAATGTTAGAGCTCAAAGAGGCAAAAGGAAAGCTAACCAAATTAGAGGTGAGCTATAAAAAAAATAACAGTGGCAGAAACAACTAGAGAAATAAAGACCCTGGAGAAAAGGTAAAATCATTGGAAAAGGATCTCACCTTACATAAGCCTCTAGCTGACATTAAAATGATTTTGTGGACCAAGATTGGCCAATCCATTACTGACCAATGGCAGTCAATTCAGACAATCTATGAACATATTGAATTAATAAAAAAGGCACAAGAGCAAATTCAAAGGGCCAGGGCATCATTAGGAAATATGCCTGAGCAGGCCAATAGGCTCATCCATTTTTTGAATACCAATACTAAGGAACAATTAGCAGCATTGGAGATCACTGATAGGACAGGCACCATTTTGACAATAAAGAAAGTGCTAACAATGAGAAATTTTATACAGACCTTGCAAAGGAGGTGTCAGGAGATGCAGCTGGATATCAATGCCTTCACAGAAAAATTCACAAACTTGCAGCAGAAGGGTTTACCCAGTTTACTAACAAACAATCAAAAACTATTATCACATCAATAGTATGCTCATAGGGTAAACATGTATGTAACAAATCAGATCACTGCATCATCCAGCAACTTAGAAGACACAAGACCTCCTTCCGGACAGAGCTTGTATGACAAATTGGAAAATTTGTCTTTTATAGAACATGAAATAAATCATATTTTTGAAGTCAAGCCTAACTTTTACAGGTATACTGATGCTGATGAAATACTTTTAAAACTACAAAGACATCAGTTGCCCACAGAAAAGTGGTGGCATAGTATGCTGGAAGTTTTGCCTAGGTAATCTGGATCTGTTTGCCTTCCTACACTTGGTCAAATAGCAGGACACGTGGCAGATATAAAGAAAGGAGCTCAAGCGAAGATCAAGACACATTAAAGATGAATCAAGAGCAGGTGAACAGATCAGGACAACAACGTAGGAAGGCAAATCGAGGACATAACTACCAGCCAAATTCCTAGCTGAAAAGTCTAAAATATCTCATCAGTTAAAGCAGCCAGCATAGCCACAATAACTCCTACCTTTATTTTTGCATTTATTTCTCTGACAGGGTAGGTAAACTAAGTTATTGTTTCATATCTTATCCTCAAGATATTTTGTAAATCTCTTTGTTATAAATACCTCCCCAAGGAATGTATTCGTGGTTGGTGATTCTCCTCTTGGACTGTGTTGTAAGTTTGATATTTCTTAATACAAAGGTTGTTGAAATGTATTGCTGCTGGAACTTCTGACTGTGGATTTGATGATTCTGAGCTCTGCTACAGAATTCCTGTGTCTTTCTTTGGATCAATAAGTTATTCTAAATTGTGTCTTTGTGTTTTCTATGTTTTTCAAATTTCATGTATGTTCCATAGTCTTAACAATAGGGAAAAAGAATAGCCCAGAATTTGTTTAAATACACTCTATGTTCAATTCCTACTTTTATTTATGTTTTCTTCAGAACTAGAATAAATAGAAATTCTTAAATGCTTTTGTTTCTGCTAATTTCTTCATTTTGAAAATTACCAAGGAATTCTTTACTGCTCCTTGAAAATATTCATGCACCTTCCCGCTGCCACCATGATAAAGGATTCTTCACTGCCCTTTACGCCCTGGCTTACATCCCATCAATCACTAGCTTTCAATATTGTTTCAAAACTGATTATCTTGCTCTGTAGTATTGCCCATCATCCCAGAAACGCACTCAGCAGTCCATCTTCATAGACTCCATTTCCCAATGGAATAAACTCTTTCAGACTTGCTTCCTACTTTTGTTTGAAATCACCATCCAAACACATTTAAAACAAACCTCTGCATATCATAACTAGCATAAAAAATTTAAATAAACAAAGCTAAATTATATAGAGAGAGCCCTCTCTAGATGCAGTTTGGCTAGAAATTGCAACTAAAAGATTGGTTAGTGGTTACCTCGGCCGTATTCCCTTTTCTCACAAGTTCTGGGGAACAACCTGAGTGCTAACATGAACCATAAAGAGTTTTGGATACTTGACACTTGGAGATGGAAGAGCACCCTTAGAGGAACAAGGGGTTGTTTCAAGCACCATGAGAAGAGTTATAGAATTTTAGATATTAATTTTTATATGTTTATGTGGTATAATTGTCTTAATATTCAAGTCGGCCCCACCTAAGGATTCCCTTCAAAGGGTTGGACATTGCCTCAAAAAGGCATATAAATAGAATATTATTGGAGGATCACTTGACCATCAAATGAACTAGATCAAAGGTAGATATACCTCTAAGGTAGTTTATACCTAAGGATACATGCGAAGGGAAGAGAAGGAGTATGATTTAGATTAAATACGTTGTGGTTGTAGGTCGAAGATAGGAGGAGAAACCATCGAGGAAGAAAGCCATGGTAGGGAAGTTATGTGCCTAGTTTTTGGGTCATTATTCCTAAGGAAAAGGTTTTAAATATTAGATCATTCCCTAGTTACATATTCTAGTCTTGTAGCTGACTTTTGGAGGGGATGATAGGTTAAACAGGTGGGCTAGAAGTGACACAAGTGACAATGAGCAAGTGAGGTATGTTTGGGAAGTTAAGTCATAGCATTGGGAAGAATACACAACTAATTTTAAGGGGATATGACTGTAGTTACATTCATCCCTAATCAGAGGGCCAAAGTTTCAAAATGGGGAATAAAGGATGAGGACAAGAGGAGCAACACAATTTGCAGAAACAAGGCATGGTTATTCTCTTGTATTGGTTCATTTGCTAATGGATAAGTTGTCTAGATTTAAGGCAAATTTAGTGGGAATAATGTGTCTTTTAGGAGGGTAGAAAGTAGGTGTCCATAAGTTCCCTAAGTTTAGACCATGAAGGGGTACATGACTACTAGGAGAGACAGGAATTGAAACTTCGGGGACTAATCTTTGTAGGATGAAAGAAGGAAGCCAAGTGTAGCAATTGACAAGCCCAAGCTTGATGAAGATAAGGGCATCTTTTAGTGATAGAGAAAATCACTCCATGCCCTAATTTTGTCTTCAATATAGAAGCACGGGAAGGAAATAGTGGGAATAATTCATTAACATGTGAGACGCGGGAGTGGAAACTAGGGATTTGTTCACAAATAAAGACATGAGCAACTCACAAGAAGACCCTATGTGTTGATTTTCTGATAGACTAATGATCAACTAGAGAAAATATTTGAGATTTGTGTTAAGTGAGCTAAAGTAGCAAGATCTATTGATGGAGGTAGAGCTATAGATTGGGAGCAGAATGACCAACAAACATATTCACGGTATGACCAAGTGGAGCTTTGAGGGTACACTACATTACCTAGCTGGTTAGTTGTATCATTTTCAAGGTAGATTGGTTGTCATAAATGTTGACACCAAACCCTAGTTTATATTATTGTATCAATGATTATATGATGGTCATGATCCCTGGTATGGCTTGTTAATATAACGAAGTTGAGTTGTTGAAATTTTTTGAAAAGTTGTATATTTGAGCACTAGTTGATTTACTGTTGCATTTATTTTGCTACGCCTTGTAGTTATTATGGAATTTGAGTTGGTTTTGTAAGAGATTCTAAGACCCTAACCTATATTTTCTAATGTCATGGAAAATCAACATGGAATAAAAGTTACTTTGAAGAACCAGTGAATCAAAGGGTGCATGACGAATATAATTCAAGAGGGATTTGGCCATATTGTTGTTAAAGGAACAATAGTAATTTCAAATATCTCAGTTGTTTTTTATATGAGAACATTTGGAAGGGTTGTTCAACTATAGTCCATGGAAGGAAAGGATCAAATTAGTTCTTATTGTGAATAGGATTTGGGGCTTTGCCAAGAAGGATATCAAGAACTAAATTGACCCTAAGCAACTGTAAGTGTATGGAGAGATGGATATCAGGGTGAAGTTGATCATCCTATATGTTTTCAAGGATACTTTTATACCTCATTTATTTGGTAAGCACACCTCCAATGAGATGTGGAAATTTGCTTAGGATTTTTTCCAAAATAAGAATGAGAACAAATAGTTGGTATTACAAGATAAGTTGAAGGCCACCAAGATGATAGAAGGTGAATGAGTGACTTCGGATCTGAAAATATTGTCTTAGGTTCAAGATGAGTTTTCCACCATCATAGTGATTATTAAATATTATGATGGATATGATTTCTTTGAAGGGTTTTACTCTAGAATGGAAGTCATTTATCAAAGCAATTGTTGCCAAAGAGAAGCTACCAAACTAGAATATGATGTGGGGCTACTTCATTCAGGAAGAATTGCGAGACTAGGATATTCATCTGAAGAAGAAGGCATTTGATGATGACGTGGATCCTGTAGTAAAGATTAAGGGAAAGTAAAAGGACTTTAGTGATTTGAAGTGTTTCAACTATGGTGAGTATGGTAATTATTCAACAAAGTGTCCAAAGAAGAAGAAGGTAGATAACGAGAACAAGAAGGGAAAGCAAGTTGTAGGCATCGCCACTTCTAATGAGATGTGTCACCTCTCCAAGAGATTAGAGAGATGATTTTTCTTTGATCTCTCATTTATCTATGGGTGTGATCGACGAGGTTGCATGGTATGTTGTGCATTGAATCATATGAAAGCTTCATATGATGTGTTTGAGACTCTAGTTGAGTGGGACTTAGAATTGAACATGGTGGTGGGTGACAAGAGTCAGAGGGAGATTAAAGGATCAGGTGTTGTGCCATTCAGGATGGATTCAGGTGAGTTGATGTGAGTTCATAAAGTGTAGTCTGTACCAAAAAATAGATATAATGTATTATATGTATTAATGACTGAGAAGAATGGGTTTTATGTATTTTTCTAGGATGGGAAAGTGAAGATCAGGCCCAAAGGGTCTAGCTTTGGTGGGTGATCACTGGAGTTAGGGAGCATGGTCTATACAAGCTTACAGGAAAGCCTATATATCATGATAATAAAAAGAAGTCTAAAATCTAGGAATATGTATGAATATTCAGATCATTCCCTAGTTACAGGTCATTGTTTTATAGTTTACTTTTGGAGGGGATGAGAGGCTGAACAAAATGGATGGAAGTAACATAAGGGACAACGAGTAAGTGCTGTCAATTTAGGAAGATAAGTGACAAGCTTAGGAATTATATATGGCCAATTTCCAGGGGATGTTACTATAGTTATAGTAATCCCTAATAATAGGGATGAAGTTACAAAAGAGGGAATAAAGGCCAAGAAACAAAGGAGCAACATAATCTGTAGAAATAAGTTATGGTTGTTCTCCTGTATTGGTGTATTTGGTAGTGGATGATTTATCCAAATTTTGGATAGATTTGTTGGGAATATTTTGACTGTTAGGAGGAAAGCATGTAGGTTTTTAGAAATTACCCAAGTACAAACCTTGAATGACTATAGTTCTTCTAGAAGAGGTATCAACTAAAACTTGAAGGACTGATCTTTGAAGGATGAAAGAAGGTAGCCATGTCAAGAAATTGGACAAGCCCAATTTTATTGAAGAGAAGGACATCTTGTAGTGATTGAGAGAAGCCATCCATTCCCTATGTTTGTCTTCATTAGAGAACAACAAGAAGGAAATAATGGGAAGAATTCACAAAGAGCTAAGGAGTAATAGTGGGTAGCTAAGGAGTTATTCACAAATGGAGATGTAAAAAACTCACAAGAAGAACCTATGTGTTAATTCATTGACAAACTAATGGTTAGATATAGGTATATTGGAGAGTAATTTTTAGTATCCTAAAGGCGTGAGATCCATTGATAGAGGAAAATCTACAAATTGGGATCAGAAGGAGCAACAAATGTGTTCACGATACAACCAAGTGGAGTTGTGATGATGCACTACATCATCTAGTTTGTAGGTTGTATTTTGTTCAGGGTATATTGGTTGTCATATTTTTTGAGACTAAATCATAGTTCATATTCCTGTATCAGTTATTATATGAGGGTGATGATCCCTAGTACAGGAGCCCTAAACAACTGTACTATATTTTTCTATTATAACGAAGTTGGGTTTTTGAAAAATTGTAAAACGTTGTATATTTGCGCACTAGTTGATTTACTGTTGTATTTATTTTGTTGTGAATAGTAGTTTGTTGTGATATTTGAGTCTGTTTTTTCAAATATTATAATATCGTAACCTATATTTTCTAATTCCATAAAAAATCAACAAAATCCTCATGCGCGAAGGGAATGCTAGGGGAAAAACTAGGAAATGGGGTTGGGATGGAGTAAAAAGACAAAGAGAATGAACTAGTTGTTGAGAAATCCAAGTGAGATTGTTAGAAGGTGCATGATAGCATCCAAGAGAGATCATTTGCTGAAGGAAAAGCATGATATATTTTGAGAGTGGTGTCTTTCATAGTGGAAGAAGGCTTCGAGGCAACAATGATATAGGATACTTATTTACATTAGTAGTTGTAGTTGGTTGAAGTCTAGGACACGAGATAGAGAAGGCCATAGGAGAAGGAAAATTATCAGAGACCATAGAACCCTTGAGATTGTGCACATTGGCATACCAAAAACAGAAAGAAAGGATGGAGGATCTTTATAGCATAGCCTAAGAATAACTACTCAGAATATTTCTTGTGTTGAACCCAACAACTCTACGTGCAGGAGTTAATCAAGAGGTAAGTTGAACTGGAAATATTTTACATACTTTAGTCAGTAGATATTGTGAATATAATAACACTAATAGTAGTATTTAGTTTATTCAACTGAAAGGAAGAGAAGCAAAGAGTGCTCCATTGACGAACATTGCACAAAGTGTTCCACAAAATACAACTAAGATACCTAGTAGACAATTATTAGGGACAAAGAGGTAGAAGAAAACGTCAGATACTTCCAAGATGGATGTGTTCCACAACTTTAGGACTAAATATCATAAAAACATATGTCTATGTGTGAGGCACTATAGATTGCAGATAACATCCAAGATGTTGCCACCAAGATTATATAGCTAGAAACCACTTTCATAGGTAAGTAATTAACCTGGTATTTGGAGTAAAACAATGATAGACATCAAGCAAGTGATGTTGAAATAATTTTGTAGGCCTAATTTTGTATCTCAGTGTATCATAGAGTGAAACATGATCAAACAAGGACATAGTGAACTTGCCTATCTTTATGATCCTATATTCAAAATGTTGTTAGGTTGGGTAGCATTTTAAATCAAGGATGATAAGCATAAGGAGTGGCTTATTTCAATATTGTTTCTACATATTTTAGTTCCTTCTAATTAGCATAACCTTCAAACCTAGTTAAAAGCATTGGAGATTGCATTGAAATTGGACAGATATCTAACAGCAATTGGAACGAGTTATAGCATAACCCAACTTCAATCCTCGATGGCCATGCTCACAGTCCAATTGAAGGACTTAGAAAAAAGGAAAGAACAATTCTCAAAGGTTTTTTTGTACACTTTGCATAAAGTAGGGGAACCATATAAATGAGTGTCGAGTGATGATATATTATATGGAAACTAGTGCAACCAATCTGATGGAACACGGAAGAGGATTATGGTGTGAAATTCATAAAGTGTGGGGACATTCAATGCCAAGTTTCCCCATGATGCAAAGGTATGAAACCTTTGCAAGGACACTCTTTATCATTTTTTTAAGTCAGTAGCACATGACATCCATTCCTTTCATGTGCTGGAGTTAATGAGGGATCATCGAATATATTCATATAGGAATCAAGAAGGGTAGGATAGCATGGAATAGAATTGTAATCAAATAGGGACATACAACCAGTAGTTCAAAGGACCTACAGTGATAGGTTGAGAAAAAAAAGAGGATTTGGATGAGGAAGAGGACTAATTATTTTCATTTATCAATCTTCGAAAATATGGTTTATTAATTTGAATAAAATGTAGATGATCTTTGAATCTAGTGATGTCTCAGTGATTGCACTATTAGTTTGAAGGGAAGAAGACAAATATGTAGAACATGTTCAGGAGGACATGGATCTAGAGGCATTGGATAATATCTATGATGAGCCTTATCATTGGGTAAATATATGGACCCTAATCCACCTCCTAGATTAATCAGATCAACTCTTCTCATAATTTATTACATATTTGATTGTATTTTGTTTAATGAGATGAGTCAAAGTGAGATATTATGCCTAGTGGACTAATGTGCATTGATTGCAGGTTTGTGAGAAAAAATCATGGAATTTTAGCTAATTAAGGGCTGAAACTCAATTGATAAAAGGAGTAGAGATTTTAGTAGGTAGATCCTACTCATTTACTCCTCCCTCATTCAAATATTCCTCCATCAATTAGACTAGCTCGGGGTACAAGCAGCCAAGTCATGGAGATCAAAAGGCAACCAAGCAAGTGATAGTTAAAGAGCTAGTTTATCTCAAGTTTGGGATCTGAACCTCCCTAAATTTAAGGAAGTCATTGGAGACTTCAGTTGTATAAATAAATAGGCCTAGAGCCTCATTAGGATTTAAATTTTTGTTGTAAAACCACTAGTCATTTTCGAGTTCAATACTTCTGGAAGACATTGTTATGTAATTTTTTGTCTTGATAATGACAATGATAAATTCCTTGATCCAACATTAGAGGGGTGAAGCACTTGGGTTAGGGCCCAACCCTAGCAGAAAATTCTCCTCTTCTTTATTTTTATTATTAGATTGATTTCATAGATTAATGGTTGAATTGTCTTTAGAATTATTTGATTGCAAGTACTGTAGATTTGATTAGTTTTCTTCCATTTAGGCTTTACTTCAGTAGTATCTTAGAAGAGATAAAGGAACATCAAAAATCTATTAGTAGGCGGTTTCAGCCTCACTCCCTCCTTTAGGGATCAAGGTTTTAGGAAAGAACTCCTACGGAACCCCAAAAAGACAAAAATCTACTTTCTCATGGAATTTAGGGTTTTCTGTACTTAGGCCAGCATTTGACTAGTTTGAAAGAGTAGGATTTAGTTATCATTTCTTCTGCCTTTAGTCTTACATAGATCTCATCAATATTCCATCTTATCCTACAATTTTTCCTCATGCATGAAGTAGGCATCTAGCTCATGAAATTATGTTTTCCTTAGATAATTGAAATTCTTCTTGTTTGCATGATTTTTGGGTAAATGTCAATGTTTCATGTAGTGCAGATGTTTCATAAGTACATAGATATTTTATAGTCAAAAACCTCATTCCATCTTCATCCATCCATGTTCCTCACCTTCTTTCACTAAAACCCTCACCAATTTCATCATTTCATAAGGAAACTTCTCCAAGATTGTGGAGCAAATCCAACCATTTCCCAACTTTTCTTTTGAGCGCTAAAGTGATCTTAGGCACTGCCTTGCCTCATTCTAGCCACCATCCACCTTCCCTAAGACTTCCATCACCTTCAACGACCATCCCTTTGCTCTCGGTTGTATCTTGTAGAAATATTGGGGATCATGTAGGTTTTTAGGACATCTTGTAGAACGCATTAGGACATCCTGTAGGTTTACCTGTAGTGGCATGTTTTGAGGCAGAATTGAGGAAGACTCCTATAGAAAGCTAGCAAAGGGTCCCTACATGTCTCCCAATCATTATGATGATTCACCATCATCCCTAAGCCACCTGCCACATCACCAAAATACATCAGCTTTCACACTCTCACATAAGAAAAACACAAAAACAAAAACAAATTTATTTTATTCATTTACATGCACAACAGTAGAAGATTCAATGGCTTGAATCTTCATGCTTAGGACAATAGGATTGAATACATGTTAACTTAGCATTATTTTGAAGCAAATCCTCTTAGTAGTTAGTTAGAAAATGGTGTGTTTTGGCATTTCATACTAGCCTTTCTCCTTACTGCAGTAGACAAGATTTCTTTTAGAGTAGATTTCTCCCTACCTCATTGGTAATCAAGCTTCTTCTAAATCCATAGAAGTCTTGTTTGAAAAAAATTAGTGTTCTATAACCAGCTTAGCAGTGACAAAGAGCAGACCCATCACATTTACATGTGTATATAACATTGTCGCCTCCAAGTTTGTACGGACCTCTGGTTGATAAAGTAAAGTTGGTAGCCCCAGGAGTTACAACATTGTTGCTACAATACTGGTGCTCATCACTTTTTTGTTCTATTTCTGAAAATGTCTAAGTAATATGTGATTACTGCTTTCATTCCTCCATTGCTTTCCCCTAATATTTTGCTATTAGCTTCATTTATGAAAAAGTAATTTAGATGGTTTCCCTTTCCATTCAGGATTCTTTACTTTCATTTCCATTTTGCAAGTCAGATTTTATTCAAGTATTTATTTTTCATTCATTCAGTTAGTTTTCATTCAGTCTGCAATTTTAATTCTGAAATTATTTTCAAATCTTGAAGAAAAAAACAAAACAAAACAAAAACACTTATTTCATGCCTCGTAGGAATAGGGATAAATGAGGGAGTTTTTTACCAAGTACCCCCACCGCTTCAAATAACAAACCTTCCCTCTTCTTTGCTGACTATGAATTAGAGGAACCTTTAGGTGAATAACTAGAGATATTTGAAGAGCCTACAGGGGGAGAAGAAGAAGAAGAACCCATTTCAACTAACCCAATGGCTAAAAATAGAAATGAAACAGGAAATAGAGAAAGAGTTGAGGGTACCTTTCCCATCAGAGAAACTAAAGGGGATACCAATATGAAGAATATAAGCCCCTCTCTCTTCCTCCTTTCCATCATCACATTTACATGTGTATATAGCATTGTCACCTCCAAGTTTGTATGAACCTCGGGTCGTTAAAGTAAAGTTGGTAGCCCCAAGAGTTGCAGCATTGTTGCTACAATACTGGTGCTCATCACTTTTTGGTTCTATTTCCAAAAATCTCTAAGTAATATGTGATTACTGCTTTCTTTCTTCCATTTCTTGCCCCTGATATTCTGCTATTAGATTCATTTATGAAAAAGTAATTTAGATGGCTTCCTTTTCCATTCTGCATTCTTTACTTTCCTTTCCATTTTGCAAGTAAGATTTTATTCAAGTATTTATTTTTCATTCATTCAGTTAGTTTTCATCAAGTCTGCAATTTCAATTCTACAATTATTTTCAAAGCTTGAAAAAAAAACACAAAACAAAACAAAAAAACTTCTTTCATGCCTCGTAGGAATAGGGATAACTAAGCAATTTTTTTACCAAATACCCCCATCACTTCAAATAACAAACCTTCCCTATTCTTTGCTGACTGTGAATTGGAGGAACCTTTAGGTGAATAAATAGAGATATTTGAAGAGCCTACAAGGGGAGAAGAAGAGGAACAACCCATTTCAACTAACCCAATGGCTGAAAATAGAAATGAAAGAGGAAATAGAGAAAGAGTTGAGGGTGCCTTTCCCATCAGAGAAACTAATGGCAATACCAATATGAAGAATATAAGCCCCTCTCTCTTCCTCCTTTCCATCGCCTAACCTCAAAAGATCCAGACACTTTCTTGTTTGAGTTTGTTGTCATATGTACAACCTATGATTACACCAATGATGAGAAGAACTTGAAACTATTCCCATCCACTCTCAAGGATGTAGCTTTGCACTAGTTCATGGTTTCAAGCAAGGAAAGCATCAAAACTTGAGCTCATGTGTAGAAATCCTTCAACAAGAGGTATCGAGACTACTGTAGGTCTAAAGACACTGGATAGGAAATTTTTTGGATGACCTTAGGGCATGATGAATCCCTAGAGGATTATGAAGAAAGATTCCAACTTAGCAACAAAAGGACCAAGTGCACAGTTGACCCTGAGTCACTAAAGCTAGTCTTGCTTAGAGGGGTGAGGGAAGATCTTCTCGA
Organism: Pinus taeda; assembly: GCA_000404065.3. NCBI lineage: Eukaryota > Viridiplantae > Streptophyta > Pinopsida > Pinales > Pinaceae > Pinus > Pinus taeda. The sequence continues at coordinate 163,263 of APFE031352134.1, read as the reverse complement.
TACCCTAAAATTGCTAGTAGGAGGGGACATCTACCAGCTACCCTATGAAGATATAAAGATTATCTTTAGAAGCCACTCTAGGGAAGCTAGGAAAAAGGGTAGGGGTAGTCAACCTATGGTCAATCCATCCTCTTCGAATACATCCATCAAGGGTGAAATTGGAAGCATGATGGAAGGTTTCAAGAGTGAAATGCTGCAAACCCTTGCCCTACAGATGGAAAATATACACATTAAGAGAAAATAGGAGGAAGCAAAGAGAGTGTTATCCATTTTCTCCCCTAGATGCACAAGGAGGCACCCTAGGAATGAATTTCCATTAAACCTAATTGAAGTCTGCTCAGTCTGTGAAGAACACCATTCCAAAGATAGGTGCCCTTATTTGCCTAGACTAAAAGTTGTATATCAGGGAGCTGAAGGGGTGATTGAATAGCTCTTCTACATAGATCAAAGGAGACCACATGGGCCTTGGCCATGCCAGCAAGGCATGCAAGGGTCATCCCATGCCTATTATAACCCCAACCAGACCACATCCATTCCCTCTTGGGGACCCCCTGCTCATTCTTCGTGGTCTACACCTCCTCCTTGGTCTTTCGCACCTCAGTACCATTCCTAGCCAACTAGCTAGTCATTTTAGCCATATGCTTCACGACAGCCTGAGTGGAATGCACCACCCTAGGGGTGGAGGCCTCCATACAATTATGCTCCATATTTATTTCCTTCACCACCTCCTCAACCATAAATTTTACACCTTGCTCCACCTAAGCAACCCTAGATGTCTCCCCAACCAAATTTGAACTTGAACAATAGATAGGTACAACAAGTATATAGTGGGGAGACATCCTATCCTGCTTATGTTTTGGAGATTCAAGAAATAAACCAGAGATCTGGGAGAGTACTCCTAGAAAACCAACGTCTACCTCCACCTAGGGAGAGTGGGGAAGAAAGAGAGGAAAGAATCCCTAAAGTAAATTCACCACCCTTTCCTAAGAGATCAACCCAACCACTCAAGCCCAGAAGAGACTGAACTTTTGGGAGAATTGAAAAATCTATGTGTAAAGATTGCACTTCTCCAAGCCATAAAGGATGTACCTATTTACAAGAAGTTTATTAAGGAGAAGTGCTTCTGGCATAGAGGGAGGCGAAAAGGAGATGCCCCTACCATTAATGTCATTGGACAACTGTTCAACTTAATGTTGCGGAAAGAAATTTTCCCAAAGTATTTGGACCCTAGAAGTCTTGTAGTATATGTGCACATCAATGGCACCATTATCCCACACACTTTGATTGCTCTTGGGGCTTCCATTACTGTGATGACTAAGGATACTATGCTCAAATTCAATCTTTGGGGTTCATTGAGGAAGTCCACAATAGTATTGCAACTTACAAACTGTTCCATAGTGACTACTAAGGGGATTGTGGAAGATGTGATGGTCTCCATTGACTCTTGGCAGTACCCTACAGTTTTCCTAGTTCTCCAGCCTAAGGCCATGCATACTGGTTACCCTCTCATCCTTGGGAGGTCATGGTTAGGCACTGCCAATGCCTACATTAGCTGTAGGATTCGAAATACAACTATAAAGAATGGGTATATGTCCAAGCACTTAGTCTTGTACCTTCCTGCCTAGCCATCTCTAGAACATGACTTACATTTATGGCTGGAGGAGGAGGAAGAAGATAAAGTTTACTCAGCCTAAGGCTATACCTTATAAATAACCATGGGAGGAGGACAACCAGATGAAGATAATCTGATTGAACACATACTCCAAATTCCAACTCCCAGTACATTGTCCTTAGGGGAAGTAGTAAAAGAAACCTAGAACAAGAGTTAGATCGATCTATGATTAGCTGATTTATTCTCTACCTATGTCAAAACCATAGAATTTGGCCTTGGGAGAACTTTGGAGATCAATCCATCTATTTTTGTACACCAAGAAGAAAAGTTGTGCAACATGCTAAAGGAACATATGGATGCCTTCGCTTGGAGTTACAAAGAAATGAAGGGAGTGGACCCCTCAGTGTGTACTCACCACATTTATATAAAAGAAGGTTTCAAACTTGTTTGACAACCCCAAAGGAGAATGAATCCATCTCTCAAGGATATAGTCAAATATGTAGGATTCATTTACCCTATGTCAGATAGTGAGTGGGTCTCTCCTTTAGTGTTGGTTGCAAAGAAAAATGGTAAGTGGAGGATTTGTGTTGATTTCACAGAGTTAAACAAAGCTACAAAGAAGGACAATTTCCCTCTAGCTTTCATTGACCAAGTGCTAGATGGCTCAATATGGAAAAGGTTTTTGTCTTTCCTAGATGGGTTTAATGGTACAATCAAATCTAGATCAGCCCAGAAGACCAGGATAAAACAACCTTCACTAGTTCTTAGGGTACTTTTTCCTATGGGGTCCTTCCATTTGGCCTATGCAATGCCCCTACCACTTTCCAGAGAGTGGTCTTGAGTATCTTTTCTGAGCTAGTCCATGATGCAGTAGATATTTGTATGGATGATTTTACACCCTATGGGTTTGATTTCCAGGAGGCTCTGTCCAACTTAGATAAGGTGCTGAACAAATGCATTGAAATGAACCTGTCCCAAAAAATGTGAGTTCTTGATGACTGCAGGAATTGTTCTAGGTCATTCAATACCCCAACAAAGACTGCAGTTGGACCCAAACAAAATAGCCATCATCCAAAATGTCCCACCTCTGCAAAGACAAAGAGATGTCAGAATGTTTCTAGGTTTAGCTAGATACTATAGAGGTTTATAAAAGAATTCAGCAACTTAGCTTCTCCTTTATTTGGGTTGTTGGCCAAAGACTCTAAGTTTGTATGGTTAAAAAGTTGTCAAGAGGCTATGGACACCCTGAAGAACAACTTGACCACTGCATCTATTCTTCAAGGCCCAAATTGGGCTCTTCCTTTTCATATAGATGTCAATTCCTCACACAAAGCCATAGGAGTAGCTCTAGGTTAGATAGATGACAATTGCTTTATGACATTTACTTTATCAGTAAGGATCTACCAAAGGCCGAATTGAATTACACAATGACCGAAAAGGAGCTCCTGGATGTTGTGCATTCATTGAAAAAATTTAGGCACTACATTATAGGTTATCAAACATTTGTACATACTGACCATGCTACAATTAAATATTTAATGAATAAACCCGATGTGAATGCCTAGATTATTAGATGGTTACTCTTATTATAGAAATTTGATCTAACTATTGTTGATAAGCTTGGAAAGGAAAATTTTGTTGCATAATTTTTGTCTAGATTAACTTTACCTATAGGGGAGGAAGAAATGTTTGATGATCAGTTAGCAGACAAAAAGTTATTCACCATTTCAATTTGCTCTCCATGGTTTACTGACATAGAAAACTACTTGGTGTTTTCATAGTTCCCATTGAATTTGTCCTCCAAAGAAAAAAGAAAGCTTTTGAGGAAAAGCACCCCATTCACTTGGATTGGGGGTAACCTCTTCAAACTAGGCCCAGATCAAATTCTGAGAAGATGTTTCAAGGAGGAGGAAGTCTTCAAAATCCTTCTGAATTGACATGACGGGCCTTGTGTAGGTCACTTTGCAGCGAAGAGGAAAACATTCAAGGTGTTATAAGCTGGTTATTATTTGCCCACTCTTCATGAGGATGTGAGAAGGTATACTAGTCAGTGTGATCAGTGCCAAAGGATGGGAAAGCCTACTCTAAGGTATAAAATGACTTTGCAACCTCAAGTGACTTTCGAGCCATTTAACAAGTGGGGCATGGATTTCATTGGACCTATTGACCCTCCTTCCAAGAAAAATTAGTACATTATTTTGTGCATTGAGTATTTTACCAAGTGGGCTGAAACCAAGGCAATCAAGGTAGAAATAGAGGAAAAGGTGGTTGAGTTCTTAAGGGAAAATGTATTTTACAAGTTTGGCTACCCTAGAGAACTAGTCACTGATCAAGGCAGCTAGTTTACATCCAATGTGGTTGAAGACTTGTTAAACCATCACAAGATCAAGCATAGAATCTACACACCATATCACCCACAATTTAATCGGCAAGTGGAAGTGATCACTAGAGTGCTGGAATGCATTCTAACCAGCGTGGTTAGCAGTAGTAGAAAATATTGGGCAGATAGATTAGTTGAGGCCACTTGGGCCTGCAATACCACCTGAAAGACCACCACTAGATTCACACCCTACGAGTTGGTCTATGGGAAGAAGGCACTATTGTCCGTTTAATTTGAGTAAAATACATTGAGGATGGTAGCCCAACTAGATCTAGATCTCTGCAGTGCACAACAAGGGAGATTGCAACAACTAAATGGGTTAGATGAGTTTAGAATGGAAGCCTTCTTACACACAGAGGTGACTCAAATACAAAGGAAGATCTGGCATGAAAAGAACATCAAGGACAAGCAATTTCAAGAAGGTGATTTGGCTTTGTTATATGATTTCAAATATAAATAATTTAAGGGAAAGTTAAGGACTAGATGGTCAGGGATTTATGTCATAGAGAAATGTCATGATAATGATTCAGTGAAGATTAGAACCATAGATGCAAAGGCTATTCCTTTACTTGTTAATGGGCATAGATTGAAGGCTTATAAAAATCCATTGTCAAAGCAAGATTTCATTGATGGTATCCAAAAAACAATGATGATGGTGGAGCAAGTCTTAGCTCCTACCTCATCAAGTCACTAAAAGGGAAGAAAAGAAAAAAAGAAGAAGAGAAAAGTTAGGAGACTCAGGTGAAAACCTCCATGAGGCACCTGAGTCCCTCTATTGGGTAGAAAACCTCTTGAGGTGGCCTAATGGTGTCGAAAAAGAGAAATAAAAATATATATATGGGTGAAATTCTCTATTGACGCACCTAGGGCAAGACGTTAGGATGAAAACCTCTTGGAGGCAGACTAGTTTCTTTCACAAAAAAAAAAAGAGAAAAGAAAACTTTGAAAATATTGTTTGTAGGTCAGTAGGAGAAGGATCACAGTAGCATGAGAGAATCAAAAGGGACCTATCCAGCTCATTCTTTTATTTATCCATTTGTTATCCTTCATCATTCCATCATTCCCTCCATTTTTTCTACTCATTTACCTCAGTTTGCAAGGGCTCTGTGTTTTCTACAGGATTCCTTGTAAACCTAAACAATTCGCTGAAAACCTACAAAATGTTCCTATAGGAATTATAGTGGTTTGTTAATCCTAAAGGAAGTAACCCTAGAGCAAGCGAATGACCTACCCATGTCAAAAAAAAAGTACTTCACCATCTCATCACCATACCTCTCTCCACCATGATCACCCCTGCATTCATAAAAAAAATTCAGTTTCAAAAAGAATTTAACTACAGTTTTAAAGAAAAAAATAGAGAAAAGAGGACGAAGACATAGAACCAGGGGATATCAGCTGAAGGTTATTTTCCTCATTCACAAATCCCTAGACCTGTTCTCTACCCATGCCAACCATTCTTAGGCTCCAGCAGTGGAAAAATATTAAATTTTTTGAAGAAGTAGCTACATGAAATCATGTAGTAGCCTATCCCACAAAAAAAAAAATCATAGGTTGTAGACAACTTCAAGCATGGAGATCCAGAGGTAGAAGAAGCTCCTCCAGTGCCTAGAAGCAGCATTAGGATCATCAACATCAACATCCAAGTACCTACACATCAAACAAAATCATCAGAGGACAATAAAAAAGAAGAAGGAGAAAAGCACATGTAGCAAACACAAAGCAAAGACTTCATTCTTCAATAAACAACACCAAGGCATCATTACCACAGGTAAGTATCTTTCTTCCACTCTCTCATTAGCATGATATGATAAAAAATGTAAAATTTGTGAAAGATTTGTTTTATAAGCAAAAGATGGCTAGTTAACATGGCCACCTTTGCTCAGTCAACGAGGAGAAGACAGTTAGTCCTTACACATGTGGTAGCAGTCAAGTTAGGGAAAAGAAGAGATGAGGTCAAAAGTAGTTAAGCTACAGATGCCCAAAGTGGGAGTTGACTACGAGGTGAGGAGAATGATGATGTGGTAGTGGGACCAACGGTGCAAAAATGCGTACTCATACCTCGGCTGCCAACACAACACCCCACTCAAATCACTCATATGAGTAAATAAAGGTTGATCCCCACACATAGAAGCATTCACATTCTAGATGCTACACACTAGAAAAGTTGCTCTTGGCTCTCAATCTTTTTACCGGAAAGGAAGAATTCATTTTTTTCCTACACAGAACCACCTACAGGATCCTATAGGAAATCTTATAGGATGCTACAGGATATCCTACAGGATAAAGTCTAGCACATACAAGATTGGTAGTGAGAAGTTTTAAAAGGGAAAAATAGTGGTTGGCTTCATCAAGCCGTGATAAGGAGGTAGGCTCTATATTTCCCTACATTTTTTCAAGTGAAAAAAAAATCTAGTTTGTTGGAAATGATTATAGAATAAGGGAATTGCATATATAGAATTTTCATTTAAATTTCCTCATTCATTAAATTTTGTATCAGACATATACACCCCTCCATCCATTAGAGAAAATGATAGGGGGATTTAATAAGAGGGAACACATCAACACAATGAGGATTCATCAACACCCTCCTGTGCTAGTCATATCCACAAGGCACAATTGGATGGGTTTCTTTGAGATATTGAGGGGGTGTGATGATGAAGTAGCTAGAGTTTTTTCTCTCACCCAAAAAAAAGGAGATGGAATAATTTTCCCTATAGTTTGAAAATTAGAGAGTACCATTCTCCTCAAAGAATGAGAGAAGCACTAAATAGGAAACCCATGTATAAGCAAGCCCTCCAAAGACTCAAAGTCAATTGGATTGGCTTGAGACTCACTACTCTTAGGAATGTTTTAAGGAAGGAAGGAAGAGGAAGAAAGAGATTAGTGGAAGGATATAGAAAGGAATGCGGGATTCCATGCACAGGAAGAGGAAGCTACAACAGAAGCATGGGATGTCAGGGAGGTCAGTAGAGCATTGAAAGACATGGATATTGATTGAGCTGCTTAGAGTATGAGCAACCATTCAGTAGGGGGTGATGATGAACCTCATAATTGGGTAATTATATGGACCTTAATCCACCTCCTAGATTAGTCAAATCAACTCTTCTCACAATTTATTACATATTCTGATTGTATTTTTTTAACGAGATGAATGAACGTGAGATATTATGCCTAGTGGACTAATGTGCATTGATTACAGGTTTGTGCGAGAAAATCATGGAAATTTGGCTAATTAAGTGCTGAAACTCAAATGAGATAAGGAGGAGAGGTTTTAGGAGGTAGATATTCCTCATTTACTCCTCCCTCATTCGAATATTCCTCCGTCAATCATACTAGCTCGGATTACAAGAAACAAAGTCATGGACATCAAAAGGTAGCGGAGTAAGTGATAGTTAAAGAGCTAGTTTATCTTGAGTTTGGGAGGTAAGCCTCCCTAGATTTAACAAATTCATTGGAGAATTCAATTGTATAAATAAAGAGGCCTAGAGCCTCATTAGGATTCGAATTTGTGCTGTAAAAACACTAATCATTTTCGAGTTCAGGAATTGTGGAAGACATTGTTATGTAATTTTTTGTTTTGATAATGCGAATGAGGAATTCCTTGAACCATCACTTAGTTAACTCAGGGGGATGAAGCTATTGGGTTAGGGCCCAACCCTAGAAGAAAAGGCTCCTCTTATTGTATTTGTATGCTTACATTGATTTTAGATATTAATGGTTGAATTGTCTTTAGAATTATTTCATTGCAAGTAGTGTATATTTGATCAGTTTGCTTATTAATTTCCATCTATTTGTGCTTTGCTTTGGCAGTAGCTTAGGAGAGATAAATGAACATAAAAAGCTTTTACTAGGTGGTTTTTGCCTCATTCCTTCCTTAAGGGATGATGGTTTGAGGAAAGAACTCCTATGCAGCCCCAAAAGGACATAATTCTACTTTCTCATGGAATTTAGGGTTTTATGTACTTAGGCTAGCATTTGATCAGTTTACAAGAGTAGGATTTAGTTATCATTTTTTATGTCTTTAGTATTACATTATATCTCATCCATGTGCCATATTATTCTCCAAGTTTTCCTCATGCATGAAGTAGGCAGCTAGCTCACGAAATTGTGTTTTCCTTATATAATTGAAATTATTCTTGTTTGTATGACTTTTCGGTAAATGTTAATGTTTCATGTAGTGTAGGTGTTTCAGAAGTACAGAGATATTTCATAGTCAACAACCTTATTCCAGATTCATCCATCCATGGTCGTCACCTTCTTTCATGAAAACACTCACCAATTTCATCATTTCACAAGGAAACTTCTCCAAGATTGTTGAGCAAATACAACCATCTCCCAACATCGGTTTTGAGTTCTGAGGTGATCCTAGGCACTCCCTTGCCTCATTGCATCCACCAATCACCTTCCCTAAGCCTTTCATCACCTTTAACACCCATACTTTTCCTCTCAACTATATCATGTAGAAATACAGGGGATCCTGTAGGTTTTCAGGACATCCTGTAGAACGCACTAGGACATCCTATAGGTTAACCTGTAGTGGCATGTTTTGAGGCAAAATTGCAGAAAAATGCTCTAAGAATCTAGAAAAGAGTCCTTACTTATCTCCCAAGCCTTCTGACCATTCACCATCATCCCTAAGCGACCTGCCATGTCACCAAAAGAGATTATCTTTAACACTCTCACATAAGAAACAGACAAAAACAAAAACATATTTATTTTATTCATTTACATGCACATCAGTACAAGGTTTGATGGTTTGAATCTCCATGCTTAGGACAATAGGATTGCATAAATGTTAACTTAGTTTTCTTTTGAAGAAAAGCCTCTTAGTGGTTAGTTAGAAAATGGTGTGTTTTAGCATTTCATTCTAGTCCTTTTCCTTAGTGCAGTAGACAAGATTTATTTTAGAGTGGATTTCTCCTTCCCTCATTGATGATCAAGCTTCTTCTAAATCCATATATGTCTAGTTTGAAAAAAATTAGCAGTATATCGCCAGCTTAGTAGTGAAAAAGATCAGATCCATCACATTTACTTGTGTATACAACACTGTCACCTCCATGTTTGTATGAACTCTGGGTTGATAAAGTAAAGTTGGTAGCCCTAGAAGTTGCAACATTCTTGCTACAATATTGGTGCTCATCAATCTATAATACACTTGTGCAAAGGGAGCACTATTTTAATAGTACTACAAGCAAGGTATTAATTTGGTATAGTATTGATTCGTAGTTGTCAAATGTTGAAGAAGGATTGGAGAATTAGTAGAATCAATTGCATGAAGTATCTACTAGAAGATGTGCACATATCACTCATGCAGTGCATTGGATTGGGACAAATGTGCATGATCCACCTTTCTATGATACTTTAATTTATTTTGTGTCTTTCGTCCAAGTATTTTATAAGAATGCACATGAACATTTAATTTTTTTAGCATCAAATGTTTCTTTAAGAGAAAGTCCAATGTGATGGGGGATTGTGCATAAGATTGTTGTAGGTTCCTAGACAAAGTGTAAGCACCTATTATGTATTCAGTTTGGGTCTTAGTTAGAGGTTAAAGGAGCCAATTACATTGGGTTGGATAATGAAAAAGCCCATGTGAAAAGTTGTGTTACTGCTTGGAATAGAAGGAAGATACCTTAGGAGGAATGGGCTTATAGTTTGTGCACACTTAAAATATCATTACAAGGAATTTATATATTGATATGGATGTGTCTAGAGGTATGGTACATTAGGAGGAGATGAACCAAATATTTAATTAGAAATTCACTCCTGTAGCAAAGTTTGATGTGTTGGGCAAAGATTTGAAGTCTGTAAATAAGAATATATTTTCACTCGAAGATCATACACAACATCAAGTAATACTGATATGCTTAGTGCATAGATAATCATAGAATGCCAAAAAGATTAGGGAAAGCTATAATAGTATAAACAGAGTAGATGATGGTGAAGACTCGTGGATTCTAAAAATTCCAAAGATATATGGTGAGCATGCCATAATAGGACCTCAAATGTTGACAATTCTTTTAAGCCTATTAGGATGAAGGGAGGGGATGTTTGCACTATTCCAAAAATAACATTGCTTCTAATTATTGTCATGAAAAGTAAAAGAAAATTGGTCTGTCATAGAGGAATTGTTCCACTACATAAGATAAATATTGCACATAAAGGAGTGTTTAATGTAGATTAGTCACATATATATGCAATGTGTACTGTTGGGGGAAACCATGACTAAGTGCATAACATGTATCATGTAGAAAGTTAAAGAAAATTAAGTAATAGATTTTAAATAATATAATAATGTGATTATTTCCCATGTCATAGGAGTAACTAGTTCATTTCAATGTGCAAAGACATTTACTTAACAACCAAGACATATTTTATTACAATAAACTGGATCAGATTACCCAAATATTTGTGGACTGATCATCATTGATAGATATAAAAAGACAAACTGTGCACCAAGGAAAGAAATTCCATATAGGATTTATGAGAAGATATTTCGTTAAAAAGACCCTGAGATGGCATGACTATCCCTAGAGCATTATAAACATGTGGTAGAGGGCCAATTTTTGTTCACTATGCACTTTGAAATTTCCTATTGAGGGTAAGAAACTGAAGGTGAGTTTAAAGGACTAGGAGTTCTTGATCATGGGTGTTTCTTGTGGGTTACTGTGTTAGATATATAAAGGGTTTTATATCGAAGATATATGGGGAGAGTTGTAGCATATTTTTTAGAGAAAACACTTAATAGCAAGCGATACATTGTTCCTACACAATTTGAGTGGGTGCAATAGGAGGTATAAGTCACGAAAAGAAAGTGAAGTGGTTGAGTTTTCTTGATCATCTCCATAGCCTGGAGGGTTTTAACTGAAATAAAAATATATCCTACATAAAGAAGATATGGTTAGGAATGTCAAACTAGTAAAGGATCCTATGTACATCATCGCTTTATCATATATTCATAAATGTCTTTTGGTTCACGGTAACATGATGGGTCATGTGAGAAATCTCAAAGATGCATATCATGAAATCACATACAAGAAGAAATTTGTGAAACTAGTAGGATATATAAAGTGGGTGGACCATAGAAACCACACTATTTTTGTGCTCGAGCTATGGGATTAGGCTTTAGGATTAGAAAATGCTAGTATTTTGACCTTATTAGAGATACACCATTTTATAAATAGTAATGAGATTAGTATTGTCACCAAGGTGTTGTTTAGAAATGCGCATGGTGGTTACTTAGGGTTAGATTGTTCCTTTGAGATTACCCAATAGGAAATCAGAAAAATATTTCATTTTTTTATGGTAGGAGAGAAACTTGAGACCTCACTCAACAATAAGACAAAAACATTGGGACCAAAGGTGTAGAAAAAAAATTCACTTAAAGAGGATGGCATGGATTTTTTATCCCAAAGATAAATGATAAAGCTTTCTATTTTTCCATAAAGGTGATTTCTTGTAAATTAATCAAAATTTTCAAAAAGGATCAAGCGCCAATAGGTGTGATTATCATAGTAGTCATGTTTTTGGAGGGTGTATATATTAATTGTATGACATTTTTGCTCAATAAATTTTTGGTGGGTATTTTCGAAACACAAGATAGTGGTGTGGAGTTCCATTATTATTAGTCACTTATTTTAATTTCTTGCACTAAGTGGGAATTCCCAAAGATTTACAGGAAATGGAAGGCATATGTGTTCCTATTATAGCCACATGCTTTCAACATCTAGGGGAAACCACAATTTCTCAACCAAACATAGATATCAATGTTATTTTTTTTACCAAGAGATCATTAGTTGGCTACTAAGAATAAATCTATGCATTTTAGTGGAAGATTTTACTAAGTATGAGAAGGTTGTGCAATTCGAGGAAAGCCTTCATTATTTATATATCGAAGACCAAACATATCCATATCAACAATGGGAGGAGTTTCATTTTAGATTAAATGGTGAAGGAGTTCAGGAACATATTAATGTGTGGGAACATGAATAGAAATGATTGTTCGAAGGAAATCTGCACATAGAAAATTTGGAATGCAGAAAATATTAGGACAAACATCATGAACAATAACAATAAGAGCCATCCCATGCTACTAGGAAATAGGTAAAAGACAAAGTTCAAAAACCAAAGCAATTAGAGAGTCCATCACCAACAGAAAATTTAAGACAAGTTTAGACCACAGTGTGCATAGAATTGAAGAGGATCCAGAGAGAAGGCATAAGAGAGAGGTCATTTTAGACTAGGAAGAAGTATAAGGAATCCCACATCACACACATTATGTTATCGTCAAAATATGATGTTGAGAACATTGTTGAACAAGTAGATGAAAAGACTAAAGAAGTTCTTTAGAAATTTCAATAGGATAAAGAACACACATTGGAGAACTTGGGACAATTATGGAAACTACTAGAAGCCAACAAGTGAGTAACTATAGAATAGACTACTACTAAACCAACTAAGAAAATGGATGCTCAATGCTCAGACTACACCCGATATATTGGAACCATGGGAAGAAAATTTTTCCACATCTAGTGATGAGCCTCGTCATTGGGTAACTATAAGGACCTTAATGCACCTCCTAGATTATTTAAATCAACTATTCTCATAATTTCTTACATACTTTGATTATATTTTGCTTAACGAGATGAGTAAAAGTGAGATATTGTGCCTAATGGACTAATGTGCATTGCTTGCGGGCTTTTGAGAGAAAATCATGGAAATTTTGGCTAATTAAGGGAAGAAACTTGAATGAGACAAGGAGGGGATATTGTAGGAGATAGATCCTCCTCATTTACTCCTAAATCATTAAAATATTCCTCCATCAAATCACACTAGCTTGGAGTTACAAGAAGCTAGGTCATGAATACGAAAATGTAGTCGAGCCAGTGATAATTAAAGAGCCAGTTCATCTTGACTTTGGGAGCTGAGCCTCCCTAGATTTGAGGAAGTGGTTGGAGACTTCATTTGTATAAATAAGGAGGCCTAGAGCTTCATTAAGAATCAATTTTTTTTTTTTTTATGTAAAAGAACAAAGAGTTTTTCGTGTTCAAGACTTGTGGAAGATATTGTTATGTAATTTTCTGATTTGATAATGAGAATGAGAATTTCCTCGATCCAACACTGAGTTGACTCAAAGGGGTGAAGCTCTTGGGTTAGGGCCCAACCCTAGCATCAAAGGCTCCTATTATTGTATTTGTATGCTCAGTTGATTTCATAGATTAATGACTGAATTTTCTTTGGCATTATTTCATTGCAAGTAGTTATGGATTTGATTAGTTTGCTTCCATTTGTGTGTTGTTGTAGCAGTAGCTTAGGAAGGTAAAGGAATATCCAACAGTTTTTAGTGGGTGGATCTGACCTCACTCCTCCCTTCAGGGACAATTGTTTGAGGAAAGAACTCCTATGCAACCCCAAAAAGACAGAGTTTTGATTTCTCATCAAATTTAGGGTTTTATGTTACTTAGGCCAACATTTTACTAGTTTTAAAGAATATGATTTAATTTCCATTTTTGATGTCTTCAACATTGCATTATATCTCATAAATGTTTTAGGTTATTCCACAAGTTTGCCCATGCATAGGAAACTAGATATAAAATTTTCTTTTTCCTTAGTTAACAGAAGAGCTTTCTTGTTTAACATGATTCATGGATAAAATGTTAGTGATTGATATAGTGTGGGAGTTTTAGCAGTGTAGAGAAATTCATGACTAGAAACCCCACCCTAACCCCATCCATCCATGGTTATCACTTTCTTTCACTAATCCCTCACCAAATTCATCATTCCATACGAATATTTCTTCAAGCTTGTTGAGCAAATCCAACCATCTCACAACTTTGTTATGAGATTTGAAGGAATCCTAGGCACTCCCTTGTCTCATTTCACCCACCATTCACCTTCCCTAAGCCTTACACCACCGTCCAAATCCTTTCTCTTTCTCTCGGTTGTATCCTGTAGGAATACAGGTGACCTTATAGGAGCATTAGGACATCCTATAGGTTGACCTATAGTGGCCTGTTTTGAGGCTAAATTATAGAAAAATCCCCTAGGAAGATAGGAGAAGACCCCTACTTACCTCCTTAGCCATCTAACCATTCACCATCATCCCTAATCCACCTTCCACACAACCAAGAGAGGTTAGCATTCACATTTTCACCCAAAAAAAGACAAAAAGAAAAAAAAAGTGTTATTGTGTTCATTTACATGCAGAGCAATCGAATTTTTGGATGTTTCAAATTGCATGCCTAGGACAGTAGGATTGCACATATGTTAACTTAGCATTCTTTTGAAGAAAATACATTTAGAAGTTACTTAGATGAATGGTTTGTTTAACATTTGATTTAAGTCTTTTCATTACTATAGTAGACAAGATTTCCTTCAGTGCAAATTTCCCTTTTTTTTCTCATTGGTAATCAAGCTTCTTATGAATCAATAGATGTCATGTTTGAAAAACCATAAGTGGTCTATTGCTAGCTTAGCAGTGACAAATAGTCGACCCATCACATATACTTGTGTATACAACACTATTACTTCAATGTTTGTATGAACCCCCATTTGAAAAGTAAAGTTCGTAGCACTAGGAGTTACATCATTCTTGTTGCAGTAGTGGTGCTCATCACGTTTTGGCACCATTGTTGGGGAGGTGTCTGATTAATATGTGAATCATGCTTTATTTCTTCGATTTATTATCTCTAAAGTTCTATTATTAGCTTCATTTATGCTTTCTTTTCCATTCTGCAAGTGAGATTTCATTCAACAGTTAGTTTCCATTCAGTTTGCGATTTCAATTCTGCAAATATTCTCAAAGCTTGAAAAAAAAAACATAAAAAAAACACATCTTTCATGCCTAATAGGAATAGGGATAACTTAGGAAACATTCTACCAAATACCCCCACCACTTCAAAATACCAACCTTCCATCTCCTTCAGTGGTTTTGAATTGGAGGACCCCTTAGGTGAACAACTAGAGATATTTGAAGAGCCTACAAGGGGAGAAGAAGAAGGAGAATCCATTCCAATTGACCTAATGGCTGAAAATAGAAATGAAAAAGGAGATATAGAAATCCCATCAGAGAAGCTAATGGGCATAACAAGATGAAAAACATAAGTCCCTCTGCTCCTCCTCATTTCCATGGCCAGACCTTAGGAGATCCAAACACTTTCTTGTTTGAGTTTGTTGTCATTTGTAGAACTTATGATTAGACCACTGATAAGCAGAAGCTGAAAATATTCCCATCCACTCTTGAAGATGTAGCCCTACATTGGTTCATGGGTTTACTTAGGGATAGCTTCACAACCTAGGCTCCTATGCAACAAGCCTTCAACAACAAATATCGAGACTAATGCAGGTCCAAAGACACTAAAGAGGATATTTTTAGGATGACCTTAAGGCATGATGAATCCCTAGAGGATTATGAAGAAAGATTCCATCTTAGCTACAGGCTAGGAATGAATTTCCATTGAATGTGATTGAAATCTCCTTTGTCTGTGAAGAAAACCATTGCACAGACAAGCTCCCTTCTCTACCTAGACTAAAAGCTATGTAATAGGGAATTGCTACATAAATCAAAGGAGACTTCATGGGCCTCAGCCATACTAGTAGGGCATGCAAGGGTCATCCCATTCATATTACAACCCTAACCAGACCACATCCATTCCCTCTTGGGGGCCCCTTGCTCATCCCTCCTGGTCTACACCTCCTCCTTGGTCTTTTGCACCTCAATACCACTCCCAATGAACCGGCCAGTCATTTCAACAATATGCTCCACCAGAGCCTCAATGGAATGCACCATCGTAGGGATGGAGGCCCCCATATGACAATGCTCCAGATTTATTTCCTTCACCACCTACTCAATGACAAATTTTACACCCTAATCCACCTAAACAACCTCAGATGCATTCCTAGCCAAATCCAAACCTGAACAACAAACAACCACAACAAGTGTACAGTGAAGAGGCATCATATCCTGCTTATGCTATGGAGATTCGGGAAATCAACCTAAGATATGGGACAATACTCTCGAAAATCCAACCTCCACCTCCACCTATTGGAAATAATAGTAAGAGGGGGGTGAATCAATATTATCAATTCTATAACTTTTTCATTTCTATAGTCATATTTATATATGCTACTTCATTGAAGGTAACGCGTGTGTACACACAGCTATATTTAAGGAAACTAATGTATATCCAACAGACTTATTGTTACCGGGAAAACTAGTGTCCATTTAGAGCTGCTAGTCCCACTAAGACAAGTAGCTATCTTAGAAAGAAACAAACTAAAGTTACTTGTGTTTTCCTTTATGAGAGATAGATGAAAGAGAAGAAGAGAGTACCAACCTCAGTCTTTCTCCTGGCTCCTCTCTTGTTTCGTCCCCCCTTTGATAGAGCTTCGCCACTCTTTCCTCACTTGTCTCGCTTCAAAGAACACCTGTAGAGTCAAAGCAACATAATACCATCAAAGCATAGAGATATATAACCATAAACAATATAGGATGAGATGTATATTAACCATACAAATGCATATATCAATACACGATTCAGAAATATACAAGAATATGGAGGAAAACTCAAATAGCTTTATTGATAGAAGTAGTAGAAGAGAGGATTACAACCGAGCTGTCTGATCCAACGCCATCCTCCCAGCATGAAAGCCCTCTTCACCTCACGCAAATCTTAGATCACCCAACAATACAATGTTGCACAGAGAAACCAACAACACTTCCTTACAAAATAAAAAATTCTCTAGGATTAGGGATCCATATATAGATATTTGTAGGTAGGTGAGTCAGCTTCTGGGATTGTGATTAGTGTCATTTCTCTGATAGTTATTGGTTCCACTTGGAGATTTCATGATCTCTTACTCATCCTTGGGCGAATTCAGAGAGGCAAGTGTCAAAGGGGTAGTTTCTAGAAGATTCTATGGGTTTCCACCTAACCAACTACCTCTCCCATTTGTCTACTCTCGCTCATTGCGCCCTACAGAAGGGATTTTTAGTATGCATTGCACCTTTTGCATGCTGCAAGTGAGATGCATCACACCCTTAGCTTGGAGCAGTCAGTATGGTCCAGTTTTGAGCAGTTCTAAGCAGGTTTTCAGGGAGAACTTCTGGGAGATGATGTAATCAGCTGACCTTGTTCCTTTAGGGTATGAAATAACACTTTTATGGGCTTAGAAGCCCTTGGTTTATGAACATATGTGATTGGGGTTGCAGTGTCCAAATATGTCTATAACAGTTGCCCCCTAAAGCATGAGATCATAAATCTTTTGATGTCGAGTGAAATGCTTTATCATGAGGATCTGAGGTTTTTCGAACTGGAAGGTGACCTGTAATAAGATACAATACAATACATTATCTTCAAAAAAATTTCATGATCTAGTTGAGACAAGCATTCCCATGCTCATATTTATAAATTCATTTTCATGTACATATGACAGACAACCATCTGTCTGACAGACTTATGATTTTGGTAGAGCCATGATCCTTTGGCTTGGATGATTATTTGTGTATCTATGATGTAAATTTGATGTCTTTATTTTCCTAAATATATTGTAGCCCGGATGGATGAAACTAGATCCGGGGTCTTCAAATTCATTCAATCTTCACCTAATGTGCAATTCGATCCATGTGAAAAGATGTTCTCATGTCGAACATGGAAGGACATCGCCTGATTACCAGCCAATGATGTAAGTTGTTAACAGGAGTGAGAGGAATCATCAATAATGATAATGACCCTCAAGGTACTGCAGTACAATTCATGTGGTGTGAATACATGAGTCGATGTCAAATACCACACAAAATTTTCCGGTTGAAGGTCATTGATGTAAACCTATCGCAAGAAGTGAGAAACTTGCCATTGAGGCATGCAAGCTTCAAAGTACTGAAAGGATTATTCCTAAGTTAACTTCTTGGATAATGAGCTGATGTTGACAAGAAGTGACCTGTCATAGGAGTTCCTTAATGAATCCCACATTTATGAAACAAAATGAAGCAAATGATTTTGTGGAGGTGAAAACAATCTGATGATACAAGGTTCAGGGTGGCAGTCATGAAAGAATGAAGCGTGAAGGTATTACAGTGGATGAGGTGTAAGCGGGTTGGTGAATTCTCTGAGTGACTTCCCTTGAACATATCGGTGACATTGAAATGGATTGGTAGCATTAACCCAAAAAATGGATGGTATGAAGGACCAATGATGATATGACCGGTGAACGAAATAACCCAACCCGACACAATGGTGGTGATGGAGTGAAAGTGTCATGTTCAAGAGTGACCTGCTACCAATAAAGTTCTTCAAGTTTTCTTCCCAATTTTTCCCCAATCATTTTTGACCAGTACCTATTTATTTTTGTCAAGATCGAGGAGGATAACATATGCTTGTTCTATAATTTTACGTTCGAGCAAACCTGCCGCTATGTTTTAGCAAGCCTAGCAACAGTGAAACTCGCTCTTGTCTACAATGGAAAAGTTTGTCGCTATTGTTTTAACAAGTATAACGACAAAGATAACTCAGTCCTTTTCAATTTTAGAGAATCTAAAAAGGGATGGAAAGGGAACTCCAGTAGTCCTTTTTCATAATATAATCCCTTAAGTCTAAAAAGGTATAAAATAATACGAAAGGGATGAATTTTCGATATTTTTAATGATCCAGACAAGACAAGCACTTGATCATTTTGTGTAACGATCCCTTGGGTCTAAAAAGATTAAAATCTAGAGGAGGGATGGCACTTTCGATGACTTTAATTTGCTGGAGACGCCAATTGCTCGACAGTATTTTTATATCTTACGAGTCTCAAAAGAGCTTAAAAGAAACTCATCTTTGAGGAAAGAGTGATATTTTCGTGTAGTAGCTGGTTCTAGGTAAGGTTTGGAACTTTTCCATCACAGAAGTGTAAAGAATATGGCTAACAGAATCACTCATCGCAGTCGTTCCTCAAAAGGGTAAACAATCAAGTGGAAGCGGATGATCAACTAAAAAGTGGAGGTGATGGTAAGAACACGACCAAGGCTCAAAATTTGATAGTAATGTGATCACAAAGGTTATTTATTGGAAGTGGGTTAATTTTTTAATGAGGTTAAACTCTTGGGGAACATATGCTCATGACTAGGTTTATTTTTTAACGATCTTGAACTTTGCGGAAACATTGCCCATAACTAGGTTTATTTTTTTTAACAAGCTTGAGCTTTGCAGAAACATTGCTCGTGCGAGTCGTATAATAAGGATGTCTCATTGATAGGCTCATTTTTTAGGGAGCTTGCCCCATTCAAAACTTTGCTCTGAAGCCTTTTGTTATGCAAGCTAGGAACAACCAACCTACGAGTTTAAACGGTTAAGAGCCTACAAACTAAGAAAATAAATGGTCGCTTTTCACTTGCATGTAAAAAAATTTGCATGCCCCTAGGTATAACGAAATAGAGCTTTCAGGTTACCATATGGAAGTTCTTGCATTAGCAATATTGTTCCATCTGCGTGGAAAACAAAACACGTCCTTAGCATTGTCCATCGAAATGGACAAAGGTGACTGTTGTCAGTTCCAATCACATAACCTTTGATGGGGGAATCCTTTTCCAGTCTACTTCCATTTTCCTAAACGGATAGGGGAGTCAGACTAGTCATATTCCTACATGGAAACCTACCTTCTATCTGGGGTTTTTCTGCCGAAGTAGACCAGGGTGCATGCCGCTTGGGTTTCAGTCACAATCACTGAATCACTTGCGCTCATCAGGTGGACAGACTAGAGATTGATGAGACATTCCTTGTGCAAAAAGACCAGTTAGGGATGGCACTCGACTAGTAGATGTGTTTAAACTAGGGAGTGAAAGCTGGTCTACGAGCTAGGCTACTCTGCCTTCATGCTGGAAACACATCACTCTAAAGAGTGAGGAAACAATAGCTCCCATGCTATAAATGTATTCACACCCAAGGATTAGATGGTAATCTAATATCCCTTGGACTACCATCACGTTAGATAAATAGTTTTCCTTCTCAAACTTATAGGAACATTTGGAATGATCCCTAACATTTGATTGGTTCCTTTGTTGAAGCCTGAAATATTTCGAGTCTCAGGCAAAAGCGATGGTGAACCAAGCACCTTCCAAGCAGTGGAGGAAAGGATACTCATGGATGCCCCTTCATCGATGATAGTACCCACCATGACCATTCTGTAAGCTTGTACTATGATTCAGAATGGTACATTAGATGGTACGCGAGGTCTCCCTAGTAGATTCCAATCGAAGGAAATGACTAGATTGCTTGGAGGAGGGATTGAATAGACAGCCGGATGAATCTCTGACAAACTTCCTTCCTGAGGTAAAGGAACGGGTAGATTTCCCCCGGGTTCATTGGATTCTATGTTAACAAAAAGAATTTGAATGATGTCATTCTCATTCTCTTTGTTGACTGTATCATCTGAAGGTAGACCTTCTTAAGACAAGACTACGCTGACTGCCATCTCAACCTGCTGACTTTGGTCCTGTGTGGACTCAGAGGGTTTATCTTCAATGATAGATGCTTCGACCGAAAACAAAGGTGTCTTAGTCAGATTTTGAACTAGTGATGGACTCGGCAAGATTTTCTTGTATCTATGAGGAAGCCATAGCGGTGAAGTAGGATGGTTATCCAAGACTCTTTTAGCTTTGTCCAGGAAGGGACAACAGTGGAGGGCATGATCTCCTTCACACATTCTATAAGAAAATTTAGATCTTCCATTTTGTCCATTGACTTTGTTTTCACTAGTTAATGGTGTACTTTCAACATGATCATCAGAGATTGAGGACACTTGATTGTGCAAGCACGGAGACCAGTCCCTTAAGATCCGTGGGATGTAAGAACAATCTCAATAATAGTGGTCTCCTTTGAAAATGACATATGGAGATTTAGGTTTGGATGGTGCAGTGTGTGGATTTTCGCCAGATGATGCATGGTTGCCCCCTTTTACCATTGGCTTCTTCTTCTTCTTATCCTTCCCTTTCTTCTTCTTCTCAGTTACTTGGTTTTTAGTGTTACTAGCTTCACCAAGTGAAGAGGAAGAAGGAGAGGGAGAAACAAATGAAGTAGAAGGTTGGGGGTAACTCTAGTATCATCTGGTTGCTGATTTAATTTCTCAAGAATCACGATGTTTTGAATGACAGCGGTCAAGAAAAGCCATACTGGCAGGCCAATTGTAAGTCTTGGAAGGGACAAAGTAGCCATGTGAGGAGCACCAACATCTCCCTAAGAGGAGAAGGGACTAGGATTCCCTCCAAGGGGAAATCCTTGGTTGGTGGACTCCATTTTCTCAACCTAAGACAAACGAGGGAATAGTGATGTTATTCCAATTAAAATAAATTTTATGACGCTTTGACACAACTTGCTTTTTCAATTTTTAAGAGTTAAGAAAATGCTAAAGATGACTCTACTCGCCTTCAATTTTTAATGACCCTGAAGTGACAAGTGCTTAGATGGACATTTTATTTTAAGGCGTCTGAAAAGGAACAAAAGCAACTACTTTGGAAATCTGGATAGAGGGATTACCAAACCAATCACAAAACTGCAGAATAATTTTTAAGCTATTGCAGTCAATCTTCCTGAATGTTGTGTTTAGTGCATTGCGGTCGATAGGGCAGCAGATATGGCTTCCTAAGGATAAAGGATATATCCTATTGTTGTCTCCCAATATATACTCAATGGTATGTGGGAGCACAAGTCTGTATTGGCACTTTCCATATTAAAGAGGAGGAATCACCCAACCTACGATGAAAACGATAGTTACCAAGATTTATGATGCCTTAATACGTGTCTAGCCTAGACTTCTTGTTGTCGTGCATTAGGTTCCAAAGCATTTTTATGCTCATTGAGGTTTATTTTATAGTTGATCTTTCTTAAGAAGTTTGCCTTGAAGGTTCACCATGTGATGTAGATATACAAT
Organism: Pinus taeda; assembly: GCA_000404065.3. Classification (NCBI taxonomy): domain Eukaryota; kingdom Viridiplantae; phylum Streptophyta; class Pinopsida; order Pinales; family Pinaceae; genus Pinus; species Pinus taeda. Next base: position 141,367 of record APFE031352134.1, on the reverse strand, counting down.
TCCTAAATATGCAATCTAAGATGATAAATAGTTGTTTACTTTCTTTTTGCAATGAAAGTCGTAGCTACTAAGGAAAGAGAAGTAAAATTCTTTCAACATAGAGCAGAGAGCACACACCAAGATGCACTATCCTAAATCAATTTCCCCATACAGTCTAAATTCAAATGAACATGCATGTATTTTTTTTCCACTTTCTTAATGTGTGAATGACAAAAAGAATGCTATGTACAGATCTAAACTATTTTTCTTCCAAAGAAAAAGTACTAACAATTTTCTTTTCAAAAAATGAAAGGAAGACTAAGACGACACTTTGTGATTTCAAATTCAAAAGACAAAAGGAAGACTAAGACAACACTTTGCAATTTCGAATTCAAGAAATGAAAGGAAGACTAAGATGACACTTTACGATTTTGAATTTAAAATTGCTTTCAACACTTGAAATGCTATTAACTCAAATCAAATACAATGGAAAAAGTATAATCAACTATCGAAAAGAGGAATACTTTACGACACTCTTTTCTTTGATTGAAAATGACACTTGCGACACTCTCAAATCAACAGACAACAGTTTGATTAAGCTACTTTTTGCAAAGGAGGACTGTAAATGATGAAGAATACATAAAAAACATTCACAATTCTCTAGCAATGGAGGTTGAATAATGCAAAGGAAGAGAGTTTCAACAGTCATATACTGATCATAGATAGCAAAACTACTGAATAAAGCTGAAGACAATGAAGAGAAAACCAAAATTTGGAAGAAGAAATAGTCTCACCTAATCATCGCACCTGTAACATAGGGAAACAGTGATGCATCTCACCTGCAGCACAGGGAGGTGCGATGCATCTAGACTACCAATGAGAGATAGTGCGATGGTCCAAGGATGAGACTGAGATTGGGTTTTTCTCACAGTTTGTAGCTTAGTTTAGGGATTTAGGCTGAGCTAATGATAGGTAGTAAACACAAAGCATAGGGGCTTATCTAATGAGGTTACTTGAGCTACCACCAGGGCCCTTAAGATGTTTGCAAGTTAGATGTTCAATTCATAAACTAACCCAGAGATTGACTGAAGTAGCATTGATCTACTTTGCAGTTGCATAAAAAAAGCAGTTTGAAGACTAGCTGGCTTAACTTCAGGCTCTGTCTATAGTTTATAAAGCAAACAAATAGAAACAAACAAACAAACTATTCGATCCCCAGCGGAGTCGCCATTTTGTTACCAGGAAAACTAGTTTCCATTCAAAGCTGCTAGTCCCACTAAGACGGGTAGCTATCTTAGAAACAAACAAACTAAAGTTACTTGTGTTTTCCTTTATGAGAGATAGATGAGAGAGAAGTAGAGAGTACCAACCTCAGTCTTTCGTTTGGCTCCTTGCTTGTTTCCTTCCCCCTTTGACATAGCTTCACCACTCTTTCCTCACTTGTCCCGCTTCAGAGAACACCTGTAGAGTCAAAGCAACATAATATTATCAAAGCAAAGAAATCTATAACCATAAAAAATATAGGATCAGATGTATATTAACCATACAAATGCACATATTAATACAAGATTTAGAAATATACAAGAATATGGAGGAAAAATAAAATAGCTTTATTGATAGAAGTAGTAGAAGAGAGGATTACAACCAAGCTATTTGATCCAGTGCCATCCTCCCAGCATGAAAGCCCTCTTCACCCGATGAAAAGCTTAGATCACCCAACAATACAATATTGCACAGAGAAACCAACAACACTTCCTTACAAAATACAAAATTCCAGCCTCTGGATCTCTAGGATGAGGGATCCATATATAGATATTTGCAGGTGGGTGTGTCAGCTTCTAGGATTTTGATTAGTGTCATTTCTCTGATAGTGATTGGCTCCACTTGGAGATTTCATGATCTCATACTCATCCCTGGGGGAATTCAGAGAGGCAAGTGTCAAATGGGTAGTTTCTAGAAGATTTTCTGGGTTTCCACCTAGCCAATTGCCTTTGCCATTTGTCTGCTTTTGCTCATCACACACTACAAAAGGGATTTTCAGTATGCATCGCACCCTTTGTGTGCTGCAAGGGAGATGCATCACACCCTTAGCATGGAGTAGTCTGTATGGTCTAGTTTTGACTAGTTTTGAACAGTTTTTTTGGGAGAACTTCTGGGAGATGATGTAATCAGCTGACCTTGTTCCTTTAGGGTACGAAACAACACTTTTAGGGGCTTATAAGCCCTTGGATTATAGACATATGTGATTGGGGTTGTAGTGCCCAAATATGTCTATAACACTTATGATTCAGTTAATTCATCATATGTTGATCTTTAATTAGTGCATGAGTACTTCATTAACCATATAAATAGTAACTATGTACAGTAATAACAAAGCAAGCCAGGACACATAAGAAACACACATAAAAACCAAGATTTAAGTTGGAAACCCAATGTGGATGAAAACCACCTATTGTTGTCATCTCTATCTTCCTTTAATAATAAGAAAATCTTTTTACAATCTTGTATTAGTACAAACTCATACCAATACACAAGCTTCTACATGCAGAAGGTTACAATCTTCTTTCTTTCTCCATCTTCTACTAGGAGGTAACTACAACCCCCTAGCTCTTGTACTAGCCAATATGTTTACTAGTACATAGGTGCCATCCTATAGAAAACTCCACTCTTCCTCTAGGGACCACATTTCATGAATTTTCAGACTATATGCCCCTGGCACATATCAAGACATATGAAGACCTTGAGTCATCAATAACCCATCAGAAATTTAGAAACTCAAACTTCATCAACCAATAAGCAGTTAATCTAAAACAATAAGATCACTGTCACCAGAGCCCTATCCTAAACCCAAAAACCTACATCATCATTCAGAATTAGTTATAACCTCACAAGCCATGCATTAGAGTGTATATGCTACTTGGATAAACCCAAGTTGCATGTATACACTACTTCCATTAATAAAACCTACGTATACCTTCAAAACTACTGCAAACATAACATTTTGAATCAATTATGTACCAACTAGAAATATATTGAATATCTACTATCATCTCACAGAGCTTTACACAAGAAGCAACAAAGATCACTTCTTCTCACTTATACAATCAATCAATCAAATACCAAACTCCTTATTTATTCACTTTTACATTCAGATCTAAGGAGACTTCATTGACAGACAACAATAAAATAGCAGTAGTAATAAATTAGCAATACTGATCTGATGGATCAATCATCTCTAATTATCAAGCCATTATTTTGTATGCACTACTTGAAATAACAAAACTTGTGTGTATATTCTCTTTGGCCAAGACAAACCTACGTACAGATCTGTAAATATTGACTCAGAACTTTGCTGCAATTCCATACTTCTGACAAACCCAGATCATGATAGATAATGAATAAAACTAGTGTAAAACATTAGATCTAGCCTCAACCAATATCAAATCGTTCAATAATAAGTCATTTTAGGTCTCATGATCCTAATCCAATATTGTACTACAGGTGCACATAAATATTTCAGCTCTAGTCCCAAACGTAACTCTGTAACATAAAATATGTTTCACATAGAATTATTCCTTAGAATCTTATTCACTTGCACACACGACCTTATGATCCTCTCTTCTTTATATAGTTTTTGGCCTTTCTCACTATCATGAACCGAATCCACTTAGGAACAATACCTTGGATCAAATACCACAGACTGAATACCTCGGACTAAATACCTTGGGTCACTATCATGGTCTGAAGATGTGTGCACTTTTCCTTCTATAGGAGTGTGTATGTATGTTATACGCTCCTTTTATTCTATTAACATGCGTGTATATGACGCTTGGACAAAGTGAACCAACGTATACCTCTTAAACCACTCTCTTTCTTCGATCTTTAGAGTTTGAACTATAAGTTAACCTGTGAGTGTGTTGTCCTGCTACAAGTGGGTTGCCATCAAGTACAACACATACATCATAATGCCAATGATATCCCCCTTTAGACTTGATGGAAACCATGTTGGTGTTGATTACTGCAAGCTGTCGAAACTGTTAGAGATAACAACCAACACCAAAATACTCTCCCCCTTTGTCATCAAGGGAAAAGGGGAGACCAAGATATTCCCCCCCTTTTATATCAAGGGAAAAAGGAGTAACGAAAGTGAATGCTTTCATATCTGATCATCTGAATATAAACAATGATCATACTCCCCCTAGGCATATGCTGAAATTCGCTGATGTTGAGATGCACTAAACCAATTATGCTCTGCCTAAGCACTTGCAGAGTTTGCAAAAATATTTTCCAAAAGAATAACATGACTTTATAACTCACCTATGTGAGTTTGACCTTCCTATCACCAATGAATCATACATACATTAATCTCCCAATCAAGTGGGGATATACCAAATTTGACTTATCCACCCAACCAAGTGGGGATATACCAATTGTTTATACATGAGAGAAATACAATGAATATTACATCATCCATCCCAAGCAAACTGGGGATATAAATTACATCATTTTTCCAATAGGAATCATTCAAATGTATGAGAAGTCATATCACACCCTAGACTTTTACATGACTTCAGCAACAAATGGTATACATATCTGAACCCATCGTTGGACTCAGCAACCATAATGACAACAATGCAGAATGCGTGTGAAGGCTAATGCTCCCCCTGAACCTATGCTACATGTGCATTGTTAACAAGTCATTAATCAAGGCATATTTGCAAGTTAGATAAAAATTAATGAATAGAGCATATCGTTACACTATAATCATCAACATCAGATAGAGCACCCATATCTGAGTCTGGCCCACTATTTTTCCTGACAAAAAAACATATACACTCCTTTAGCCATAGAAACTCGTGTGTATACGCGACTATACTTCATGAAACCCACGTATAATAACTTTCCTCTCAAAAAATAGATTTAACAGTAGGGATGATGCAACAACTATTCCTAACTTTTGTCTCAGATATTCAAATGTTTCTCTGGGCAGTGGTTTAGTGAATATATCAGCAACCTGTTCTTTGGAGGGGACATACTCTAATTCAACCTTTTGTTCAAGCACTTGTTCTCGTAAAAAATGGTACTCGATGGGTAGGTGCTTGGTCTTGGGGTGCATGACTAGATTCATTGAAATATTGACGGCACTTGTATTATCACATAGAATGGAGATGGGTGGAGTACATGTGATCTAAATGTCTTGCAAAGTTTTCATCATCCAAAGTAGTTGTGTGCAACAAGATCTAGTAGCCACATATTATGCTTCAGTTGTAGATAAAGCAATTAAAATTTTCTTCTTGTTGAACCAAGACACCAACATGGAAACCATATAGAATGCACCACCACTAGTGCTTTTTCTATCATCAACACTTCCTGCCCAATCTGCATCTATATATGCATGAAGAGTGAGATCTGCATCTCTACGATACAATAGTCCAAAGTACTGAGTTCCTTGAAGATATTTGAAGATTCTTTTGACTGCTTGAAGGTGTGATTCCTTTGAATTTGCTTGGAATCATCTAACTATTCCTACTACATGCATGATGTTAGGTCGGGTACCTGTTAGATAAAGCAGACTGCCAATCATGGATCTGTAAGTTGGTTGATGTACTACTGCTGATTCATCATTTGAGATGAGACTGCATCCTATTACCATTGGAGTACATATAGGTTTAGAATCTTCCATTCTGTACTTTCTCAAGATCTACATGAGATATTTGGTTTGTGAAAGAAAAATACCATCTTTAGTTTGTTGAACTTGTAAACCAAGAAAATACGTAAGTTCACCAAGCAAGGACATTTCAAATTCTTTCTGCATTACTGAAGAAAAATTCTGACTCATGGATTCTTCATTACTACCAAAAATAATATCATCAACATAAACAATAATAATTAGCAATTTATCATTTTCAATCTTTGTATATAAATTGCTATCTGCCGAACCTTTTGTAAAACCTTGTTGGTAGATATTTGTCAAGGCGGTAATACCAAGCCCTTGGAGCCCGTTTTAGACCATAGAGAGCCTTTTTGAGCCTACATGCAAGTTTTTCATCATTTCCAAGAATGAATCCATTTAGTTGTTCAATATAAACTTCCTCTCCTAAATCTCCATTAAGGAAGGCTGATTTTACATCCATTTGGTCTACTTTGAATTTCAAAAAAGTGGAAAGAGAAGGAAACATTCTTATGGCTTTGAGTATGGCAAAAGGTGCAAACGTTTCTTCAAAATATATACCTTCCTGTTGAGCATACCCCTTACAAACAAGTCTAGCCTTGTTTCTAATGACTTCTCCATTTTCATTCAGCTTGTTCTTGAATATCCATTTGTTTGCTATAGTATTTTTATCATGAGGTCTAGGAGCTAGTTCTCAAGTGTCACTCTTTTCAATTTGCTCAAGTTCTTCATCCATGGCCTTGACCCAACATTCATATTTGCATGTTTCATTTACATTTTGAGGTTAGGTGGAGGATAGTGATGCTAGATAGCTTGAGGCCCATGTAATAGTTCTTCTAGTTTGTACACCTACCTCCTTTTCCCCTCAAATTTGATTTTCTGGATGATTTTTATAAACATACCTGGACGAAGTATTTTCTTCTATCATTATATCTTCTTCTGGTGCTTCATTGGTTTCTTCTTCAATATGATTTTGATTTGAGGTGGGAAAGTAATCCCCATCTTCCTCATTGTCATAATCTTCTGTTGATTTTATCTATTTTAGATTTTTGCATGCTTCATCAACTACAACATCAATGCTTTCAACAATTGTCCAAAGTCTTTTATTATAACATTTATATCCTTTACTTCTAGAAGAATAACCAAAAAGAATACCTTCATATGCTCTAGGTTCAAACTTAACAAGTTTTTTATCAGTCCTTTTCATAAAGCATTTTCTTCCAAAAACTTTAAAGTATTTTACAGTAGGAGTCTTACCATACCAAAGTTCATGTGGAGTTTGAGTGCTATTTACCCAAACATTTTCTTTGTTGAGAATAGTCATGGTGGTGAATGAAACTTCACCCGAGAAGGTTGCAGGAGTTCCTGATTCATCTAGCATAGCTCAAGCCATTTGTTGAATTATTCTATTCATTCTTTCTACCACACCATTTTTTTGAGGAGTTCTTGTGCTGGAAAATTGCCATTCTATTCCATGTTGTTCACAAAGTCAAAGAATTCATCTGATATAAATTCCCCTCCTTGATCAAATCTGAGGCATTTGATTTTTCGATCTGATTCATTTTCAACAAAAGCTTTGAAGGCTTGGAACTTTTCAAATGCTTCATATTTATGCTTTAGAATACCTATCCAACACATTCTGGAAAAGTCATCAATGAAAAAAATAAAGTATTCTTCTCCACGAGGTGACTTTTTCCTTGTTGATCCACATAAATTAGTAGGGACAAGTTCAAGAGGCTTACTAGCTGACACTTCTTTTTCCATGAAGTGAACTCTGGTTGCTTACCGATTTGACATGGTTTGCATATTGTATTTTCTGGGATGCTGATATCTGGAAGATCATGAAAAACCTTGAGTCTGCATACTTTTCTTATTTGAGAAAAGCTTAGATGTTCCAATCTTCTATGCCATAGCTAGTTTTCATCATTTTTTCTTAGATAGCACTATTGTTGTCCTTCTTTGAGTATGTATAAGTTGTCTGCAATTCTTGTACATTTGATCACGATTTATCCTATATCAAGCTCATGAATAACAAATCTGTTTGATTGAAACACCACTTCATTTCCTTGATCACACATTTGAATGACACTTAACAGGTTATGCTTTAAAGCATCTACATACATAACATTTCTAGCTTTCACCTTTTCTTTCAAGAAAACTGAACCCTTACCTTTTATGAAAGGTGGAGTGTCATTTCCAAATGAGACATTACTTTCCTTTTCTAAGGTATTATATGAGTGAAGTTTATCTTTGTCACCTGTCATGTGTTTGGATCATCCACTATCGATGTACCACTAATTTTCTTGTCCTTCTGCAAACAAGGTTATACCACATATTTATGCTTGAAACCCTTTTCTTCTCCATATCTTTGGATTTAATCATGTTTTCTTCTTTGAGGTGTTTGCCAAAATTTTCTCCTGCATTTAGATTCTTCATGACCAAAGTTGTTACATTTGAGAATTTTATTTCATTTTCAAGAGGAGAAAAGTTATTATAGGAACTTCTCATGATCCTTGTTACATTCCTTTGATTTCGTGCTTCTCTAGTCATGATGGTTTTGTAAGAAACACATTGAGCAGCTTTGTGCCCAAAATTATGACATGAAAAACATTGCCCATTAAAGAAGTTTTTGTGACTGTCGACTCTATTTACCTATTGATTGTAGTTTCTATTAATATTTACCTGAGGTTGGTTGTGGCTTCTATTGATATTCATCCTTGGAGCAAATTGAGTATGATTTACCTTGTGATTAGCTTTATACCTTTGTTGATGATTGTTATACTGTTCACTAGTCTTTACTGCATCAAGATAGCTTTTGGTGGAGATTGATGACTTTTGTGATTGAGATGCTTCTTCAATATATCCAAGACCTATCTTTATCAGAGGAGAATATTAAAATTTGATAATTTCATTTAAAGTTTCTGATCCTTTAGCAAATCTAAGATTGAGAGATTTTTTTTCTCAAGATCTTTTCTTAGACCCACAATTTCACATTCTAGATTTTCATTGTGTTTTTCTTTTTCAGCAAGTTGGTATGTAAAGGTATTTATGATCATATTCCTTTCTTCTAAACAGATTTTGAGTTTAGAGATTTATTCATGAAAGTTTTCCTATTCTAAAGCATCCCAAAAATCATCATTGTCATAAGCCATGAGAATTCTATAATCATCATTATTAGAGAAACCATCATTCTTCCAAAAATCATTGCTATCATAAGCCATGATAAGTCTATAATCTTGTCTAGTTTCAACTTCATCAATCTTAGATAAACCATCGCTATATTCATGAGTATAGTAACTTCTTATATACACAACTAGTTTCCTATTCCCTTTTGCATATTCTTTTCCTTTTTCATATTTATCTTTATGAGGACATTTGGTAGCATAATGACCGACTGCACCACAAGCAAATCATTTGAAAAGTATCTTACCTCTGAACCTTCCAGAACCTCGTTGAAGCTTCTTGACAAAATGTACCTCATCTTCTTCTTCTGAAATGTGTCCTAATTCATTGTGTTCTTCCTTTTCTTTTCCTTTTGCTGAAGCTTTAAATGTGGCTTCTCTCATATCTGATGGACCTCCTTTTCTCATCTCAAAAGTAGTTAGGATTTCATGAAGCTGTGTCATAGTGATATTTTACAGATCCTTTTTTTCTTCTATGGCAGACACTTTTGATTCAAATTTAGCAGACAAGGATCTCAAAATTTTCTCAGCTAATGTAACTTCCTTTATTTCTTCACCCAGATTCTTCATGCACCTAACAATCCCATCTATACATAATAAGTAACTAGCTATACTCTCATCAATATGCATCTTAAAAGTTTCACATTGAATTCTAAGACTTTGAAGCTTAGCACGTTTTACCTGAGTCTCCTTCATAGCTTTGAAGGATTTTGTCCCATATCTCTTTGGTTGATTTGAGTTGCATGACTTTGAAAAACTCTGATTGTGAAAAACTTCCCAATAAAGTATTGACAGCTTTGGCATTGGTTTCATATTTATTTTTACCTGTCATTTCAGTAGGAATTGCTGATGGAAAATTGTATCCTCCTTCCACAATTTCCCAGACATCTATTCCAAGAGATTGTAGATAGGTTGTGGTTCTTATTTTCCAATAAACAAAGTTCCTCCCATTGAAGATTGGCGGTCTGATGGATCCCATTCTTTCGTGATTATCCATCATGATGGATCTTCCTTCAAGCGATCAAGCTTCTTCTGAAGGACCTACTTTGATACCAATTTTTGGAAATGATACTGAGAGGGGGCTAAACCAGTATTATCAAATCTATAACTTTTTCATTTCTATAGTCAAATTTATATATGCTACTTCATTCAAGGTAGCTCCTATGTACACGTAGTTGTATTTAAGGAAAACAACATATATCTAGCAGACTTATGATTCAGTTAATTCATCATATGTTGATCTTAAATCAGTGCATGAGTACTTCATTAACCATATAAATAGTAACTATGTGCAGTAATAACAAAACAAGCCATCACACATAAGAAACACACATGAGCACCAAGATTTAAGGTGGAAACCCAATGTGGGTGAAAACCACTTGCTGTTGTCATCTCTACCTTCCTCTAATAATAAGAAAATATGTTTACAATCTTGTACTAGTGTAGACTCATACCAGTATGCAGGTTTCTACCTGTAGAAGGTTACAATGTTCTCTCGTTCTCCAGCTTCTACTTGAAGGGAGCTACAACCCCCTATCTCTTATACTAGCCAATATGTTTACTAGTACATAGGTCTCAGGCTACAAAAATCCCCGCTCTTCCACTAGGGACAATGTTTCATGAATTTTCAGACTAGATTCTCCTGGCACATATTAAGACATATGAAGAGATTGACTCATCAATAACCCATCATAAATTTAGAAACTCAAACTTCATCAACCAATAAGCAATTAATATGAAACAATCAGATCACTATCACCAGAACATTGTGTTGCACCCAGAATCCTGTATCATCATTCAGAACTAGTTGTAACCTCAAAAACCATGCATCAGAGTGTATAGGCTACTTGGCTGAACCCAAGTTGCATGTATACACTACTTCCATTAATCAAACCTACGTATATCTTTAGAACTATTGCAAACATAACATTTTGAATCAAGTATGTACAAATCATCAATATACTAAATATCTACTACTAGCTTACAGATCTTTACACAAGCAACGACAAAGATCACTTCTTCTCACTTATACAATCAATATATCAATTACCAACCTCCTTATTCATTCAGTTTTACATTCAAATCTAAGAAGACTTCATAGACATACAATAGTAAAATAGAAGTAGCAATAAATCAACAATATTGATCTGATGTATCAGTCATCTCTAATTATCAAGCCTTTCTTTTATATATGCTACTTGAAAGAAAATAACTTGCATGTATACACTCTTTTTCCGAGATGAACCTATGTATAGATATGCAAATATTGACTCAGAACTTTGTTGCAATTCCAACCTTCATACAAACCTATATCATGATAGATAATGAATAAAATAGGTGCAAAAACATTAGACCTAGCCTCAGCCAATATCAGATCATTCAAGAGTAAGTCATTTCAATTCTCATGATCCTGATCCAATATTGAACTCAAGGTGCACATAAATATTTCAGATCTAGTCCCAAACATAACCTTGTAACATAAAATATGCTTCATATAGAAATATTCCTTAGAATCTTATTCACTTGCACACATGGCCTTATGATCCTCTCTTCTTTATATAGTTTTTTACCTTTCTGAATATGATGAACCTAATCCACTTAGGAGCAATACCTTGGATCAAATACCATGTAACGAATACCTCAGACTAAATACCTTGGGTCAATATCATGGTCGAAAGATACCTTGGACCAAATACCTTTGACCAAAACCATTGTTTTTGACATGTATGACATGTACATGCTTTGCCTTCTATGGGAGTGCATGTGTACATTATATGCTCCTTTTATTCTATTAAATTGTGCGTATACACCATTTGGACAAAGTTAACTATTATATTCCTCTTAAACGACTCTCTTTCTTCAATCTTTGGAGTCTAATCTATAAGTTCACTTGTGAGTGTGTTGTTCTGCTACAAGTGGGTTGCCATCAAGTAAAATGCATACATCATAATGCCAACACCACCTAGGGAGTGTGAGGTAGAAAGAGAGGAAAGAATGCCTATAGTAAATCCACCACCCTTTCCTGAATGATTAACTCGTCTAGTATAGCCTACCCCAGAAGAGAACGAAATTCTGGGTGAATTGAAAAATCTATGTGTCAAAGTTCCACATCTCCAAGCCATCAAGGATGTACCCATTTACAAAATTTTTATTAAATAGGAGTTCTTCAAACATCGAGGGAGGGGAAAAAGAGACACCCCTACCATGAATTTCATTGGACAACTATCTGACTTAATGCTAGGGTAGGTAATTTGCCCAAAGTGTTTGGACCCTGGAAGACCTATAGTAGATGTTCACATCAATGGCCCCACATAATTTGATTGATCTTGGGCCCACCATTAATGTAATGACTAAGGACACCATGCTCAAGCTCAATCTCCAGGGTTCATTGAGAAAGACTGTTGGATTATTAGGGCTTGACCTAGGTTCGAAAGTGTTTTAGCCAAACAAATCCTGCACTACCGGCCCTTTCAGCAACAATCCATGGAGTGCGGACTGAAGTCTCACCCGGGGTAGTATGGGAGGGCCATGGAACTAGGTTTCCACACCTTAGGGATGTCTTGATGAGGTCTAGAGAGGTCACGAACTGATCTGCGTACTCGCGCTATGTTGCACAGCTATCTGGCCCTTGCATATCTCTGCGATGAGGTACTTCCTAGATTCCTTCTTATTATTACAATTATTATACATCTAATTTAATTCATAGATTCTTAATCAAGCATTCAATAGTTATAACTAGCACATGTAACCATAAATCTTAAAGATATGCATAAAACCATAACATAGGAATTATCATACAGATCTGCGACTAGATGCACAATAATTCAGAAACACTTACCTTTATTAATATTCTATTCAGTACAACCCAATTATGCCCTGTGCACTCAGCTATAGGGGTCCATGCATGCAGCTGCGGACTCTACTAGGCCTTTGTGCACACAACTATAGAGCATACACTAACTACTACCGACCAAGACCCGAACCTACCAACTTAGAGCGAACAACCCATTACACTTCAGATCTGATCAAGGATTACCAAAAAATTGAATTATAAACCTACATCCCTGCATTATTTATACATTCCCATGGTCTGCAGACCATGGGTAGGCCGACTCCCTTTCTATTACCTTACATTATTCTTCGGTGGACAACCCTTTGACTTGACTCATTATAATTCGCACTCTGTGCACTTCACGGAACCTTTGCCATAATATTACCCCAAATTGGGGGCTTTACACCCCAAAACTGTTATGTGGGGGGATCCGCTGCCCAACAGGCTCACAACATAATCATCATGACTCAACCCGAGTCAGTCGGATGATGCAGTGATCTTTTCTCTGAGTCCATCTAGCAACGTTCATGATGTGTTGACATCTGCCACACTTTTTCCCACTGCCTGTTGTATCAATTGTGCCCATCTTTCTGATGCATTTTTGGAGGCATCTTCTTGCCTTAGTGCATATGTATCATGTACCTGAGTCAGCCTCCCCTTGATCATAGTCGTGATCATGAATGCTTCCCCAAGCAAAGGATGGATGTATGCTTTAAGCTTGGCTTCTTTCTGGTTTGCGACGTCCACCTATTCCTTCAGGGATTGGGCCTCCCTCATCTTAGCTAAGCATTGAGTGGGGGTGACCGTTTGCACCATCCCCTAGAAATTATCATATGCTTGTTATAACTTTCATGCTTCTGTTTGTACCTGCTGCCATGTTGGGTCTTCTTGTAGTGATGTGAGCGTAAGGAGGGACTGATCCAAAAATCTCGTGTAGTCTTGTACAGTGCACTCTATCACTTCTAGCCCCACTTGAATGGCACGACAATGCTGATCTCTGACTTTCGGGGGTGTAGGGGGATGTGCTTTCAGCCAGAGCTCTGTGATCTACAAGTTCAACTCCAATTGAGCTTTCGCAGCCTCCTCTTGGGCCCTATGGAATCCTACCACCATGTGATGAATCTTTTCGACTATTGGAAGTTTTATTGGTACAACCAGTTCTGGTACACTGCTAGAAACCTCTGTCATGACCTGTTCCAATCCTTGGTTGTGTGCAACCAAGTCATCGCGATGTAGACTGATCTGCTCCAAGTTGCCCTTTTGCTCCATTTAGACCTGGAGGGCGCAACCTTCCTAGGTGTACAACTCAGTGATTACCCCATCCTGCAGCTGGTATAGGGTCTCTCTAGGAAGGGTGGCCAAATTCAACCCCCAACTCATGTCACCTTCAGCCTCTAATAACGCGGCGCCTACTAGTAATGCTAAATTATTCATTCTGTGGGTGCGCACCATCTACTCGGTTGCGAATCTACCTTCTGCAAGTTGTGGCATCATCCCTTCTAGGGGTCGCACCTGTAATGCCTGCAACTGTGCACTGAGCAACCCCAACACATTTTTTTGCTCTGTCATCAACTCCCCTAGAGCACCCTTAGATACATCACGTACTGGTTTTCTCCCGACAAGAAAATATCCTTCCAAGGTCTTTGCTGCCTTTGTCTTTTTGCATGCAAGTGGCTTCTCCTGGACGTGCAACCTCTTAAGTTGGGTCAATGTTGTGATCAGGTTTGTGCATTCCTGTGTCTACACTTCCCCCTGTATGTCCATCTTCATGGACATTTCCTGATGCTCCATGATCTCTTCAGTGGGAACAGTGGTGATTTCTATTCCTCCCACGACATGGCCGCTTTCTATTCCTGTCACATTCTTTCCACCAACTTTGTGATGTGCAGCTTGATTTCATTCTTCTTCTACTATGTTGTAGTCTTTTCTAATTCAACCAAGTTTGGGGTGCACCACTCTAGAGGCCATGCCACCATTGCCTCAAAGATTGCATCATCAGTTGTAATGAAAGAAAGCATCACCCATGTTTGAGTTTCATCCTTTCATGCCCAGATATACAAATTACACATATTCACCTCGAATTCAGCTATGCTTTACAAACTATTGTATATTGTCAGGGATAACCATGGTCTATGGTCGATCCATGTCTGGATACTCGCATCCACAAATATCTAAATCACCTTGATCTCACAAACCCTCATGGTGTCTTTTGTAGCCTAGAGTGAGTTATACCTCATGGCTTTAGGTAGGTTCTTCTCAATGTTCAGAAACTGGCTGCCGTTCAATAGCTCCCCTGTAACCATCAGAATTGATAGGAGCAACCATGCATAGTGGAAACTCTTACCCTACTCCTGGGCTTCCCTACAATTCATCACAAAGAAACTCCACCCAATTGAACTGAACCCCTTCTACACAGTACTCTGCGAGTGCAATGACAGATGCTGGCACCTTGTCTATGCGGCATTTCGTCATGAGCTTTCCTGCCAGTAACTAGGTAGCGATGCGCACCTCTTATTCTTTGATACTTTCTATTTCATACCCTTACTTCCACTTCCCCAACTTATATTTAGCCTTCATGGCTTCTTCGAGACCCACGTTTCCACTTGTTCCTACTATGGTTGCAGGATCATTTCCTTTAGTAGGCAGCCAGGAAATTCGGTGTGTTAAATCAGCCGTGATGGGAATCGGTTCCTCTAGCTAGAGATACCCATCATGTACTAGACATAGTAGCTGTCAGATAAAAAAATGGCAATGGAAGCGCGATGATAGTGGGGTATCCACCTCAGATTGAGTAATCCCACCATCTCCACACCCCGTAACCACTTATGTTGTAGTAATTTCTCCAGAGCCAATTGGAGGAACTTCTCGTTATTTGCGAGGTCCCAATCATCGAACTTGATATTCGGTACTTGGCCCAGCGATAGACTATCGAACCTTATTTCATCTAGAAGTAGAGGGATCTAGAGCATGTTCTTCGAGGACTCCAAGTTCTTCGATATCTTGTTTGTCCCTTTCCACGGGGAGGTGTAGGGTGGTAGCGTCATCACCGAAGGTACTTGGGAAACATTTTCCTCTTCCTCATCCTATGCTTCAATCTAAGCGATCAGGGCTTGTAAATCATCCTCTTCCTCCTCGGGTTTAATGGTGATAGCTTTGCCCTTTTTGACCATTGCAATTTACTGAATCGCAGTGATACCCAGACTGGCCTTATATTTTTCACGTCCTTATGTGGTCATGACGTGCGTGGACACTTTGGAACCTCTAGGGTAGCAACCGCTTCTCTAGGCTCCTCGACAAATCTTACTCTAGTTCTATCAGGTGACATGGTTTCTATCCTGGATTCACTCGAGTACTTAGTTATAGGTAGCGAGGGAGCTTGGTGCTTGCTACTCTGTACTTCCTCGGATCTCAAATATCCAAGTGTTGTTTTGAGGCTACTCCAAGGAGTTTTATAGTAACGCTTGAATTTGAATTCGACCATTCCCTCCACTTCTGAGTCATTAATTTCTTCTTGGCAGTAGATCTTCCCATATCTAACTCTGAATTCTTGTCGTAATGGCCCGTTGCCCGCTCCTTTCTACTGCAATTCAGACTTCTTGTCATGAATAGTGACATCAACAGTCACTTCCTAGCCTACCCATGTGGCACCGTAGCTTCTTATGCACAACCGCGATACTGGTGACCTACTGACCCTGCATTGAATCTCCTATCTGCGCAGCTCCCTTATGGACTTGATTATACTCCCACACCTTCTCTCATCTGCTTGGAGCATTGAGGCTGTGTTTTCCATAGATAGTCATGTGGTCGCATCCCTTGTATGAGACTTCAACTTTCTACCTAGCCCGGGCTGTCGACAGCCTTCACCTACCCTTGTGTCCATTAATGCATCTCATTCTTATTTTTATAGTGCACCCCCCTATTTGGTAAAGCGCGGCCGCAACCATGATAGAAGGGTTGTGATTGTTTCTATAGTAGTAGGGTTGGTCAGGCCTAGTATCCTCCTACATAGTTTCATGTGGCCCACTTGTGTGACTTCGATTTCTAGTTTGTTGATTCCTTCACCAAATATTATGCCTTCCCTCCTTAGTCGTGCCCATTCTTCATTGAGTGTGCAGAGTTTCAAACTCATTTGCCGAACAATTTCCTGTAACTCTCATATTCCCTTACGTCGGTCCCTGCGTTCAGTCCGAGTTGCTGGGGCTCGGGAACTTCTCTTTGTCTTCTTGGTTTCATCTTGTCTTATCACTGATAGGGTCATCTTTGCACACCTCTTTTTTCTTATGTTTCTATAGGCCCATCGAACCCTTGGTATGTGCAGATTCCAATTAGTTTGTTTCCTTTAGTGAACACTATTCAAGATTCCACATGTTTTTCTGAATGCTCCATTGTGAATGGCTAGCAGAATGCATCACCTTTCCTACTGCCCCGTCGAGCTCTAATTTTTTATTCTTAATTGGGAATGTGGTTGTGTAACATAAGTTTGCATCCCTCGCCACAGGTAGGTTCCCAAACAACTTCATCCTTGCTATCCCAAGCACGATCAACACTGGGGACCTCCAAACAGTACACGCACCTGCCTTCTACCTTCGTGTCAGTTCCACCTCTTCTTCTAATGCGTTCTCCACCCCTGTGCATTTATCACATGTAGTGCCCCTTTTTGCACATCATGCTAGTTCAGTTTTGGTATTACAATTTCGCAGTGGTTTATGAATTTTGCGATGTTCATTGCACCCCCATTTGTTGGTAGTTTCCTTGCTTCAGTCGTTATGCATCGCAGTGACCTAACCATCATATTACAATTTAGCATTGTTACTTAATGCAATTAGTTTTTCCATCGTTCTATTTCTTCATGTAAATCTGACATGCAGGAACTGTCATGCTCCCATGAGATTCTCTCATCTGTTGTTGGACTCAACCGAACCTAATCATGCACCGTTATCTAATAGAGGCAATATAGCTCATCCTCACTATCATCTTTGTGCATAGGTTCAGTGTAGCACACCCCTTCAACTGGATCAAGAAGAACTACTACACATAAGGACCTTTTCTCGAAAATCATTTTCTGCTTCTTCAAGTTGATGATGCCATTCATGTATGTGGCCTAGTATATCCCTAACAACACACGGTAAGGGTTGCTACCATCCACAATCTCTATTACCACAAAATGAGTCTACATGCTTGCATCTTCAATATCCACTGTTACCCCTTGAAATCTTCCCACGGGCATGATATTTTGTTGGTTCACCATCCGTAATTGAATAGGAGACCACTATAATGTGGTCCCTCCCATGCATTCCCAAGTTTGCTTTGGTAACACGCTTGCATCCGAACCCAAGTCGAGGACTACGTGACCCATCCCATATTCGCCAATTTGCACCATCAACCACATTTCCTTCCCAGTGCGTAAAGAATGCTTCCCCATCTTTCGAACTATCTGTGGCTCCCCTGATCCTGCGCATCTAGTGATCAGTTGTTGAAGTCCTTTAACTACCTTATTGTCTCGTAGAATCTTCATGCATGTCTTTAAAAGGGTAGTAACCATAGACGGATTCATTCCCCATTCTGGTTGATCCTTACTACCTAAAGTAGAGGCCCCCTTGAAGCTCTTCTTAGCTTCCATAACCATTTCTATTGCACATTTCAAGTTAAGCTCAGATTCCCTCATAAGGGCCTTGTGAACCCATGTATCATCCTCGAGTTGCTTTTCCTTATCGTCCCCTGTAGTCACACCACCTCTAAGCACCATATTCACATTGGGGTCCTCTTAGCATGGTTCAGATCTCATCATTTGTATATTTTGAATTGGAGTAGGCTGTAGTACCCCATTCTTGCACATCTATGCGATCAACGTCGAAAAATCTACTGCTTCATGATCAAACTGGTAGCAATATGGATAACATATTCTAGTAGGATTCTTATAGTTGTGCACATAGTGCCCAAGTCCTCCGCAATTGTAGTAGATTAAATATCCACGCCCTCGCCTGGGTCCCATTCCTCCTCGTCCTTGAAATCACCCATGAAATCCCCCCCCCATGTGATTGCGCTAGCTAGATCAAGGCCTCGTGTTCCTGACTACATTCGATAAGCTGGGGTTCTATCCATCATTAGCTCATGGCTCTGACACATCCACTCATAGTGACCCATTGATCTAGAGAAATTACAACACAGTTGCTACAGAGTCTGGGTATACTTCTGCAACATGTGACAGTTGTCTGTCGCATGCTTTCCTCTTTCCTAAAAAATTACGCACTAGCGTGTGGGTGCTGCACTCAGCCCTACTTGTGCTTCCAATATCAATGGCATCAGACCACCTCCTGCCAAATAGTTCGTGAATATAGGATAGTGATCCTTTTCATGATCCTGGTCTTTTCATTTGATACACCACACTTCATCATGCGCCTTTGGTCAGGGTGCCCTATCCTGCTTCAAACTTTGCATCTCTAAGCATAGGGTTTGTAGTTGCATGTGGATTTGTTGGACTCCCAACCCCAGGTCCTATATCAGTGTTTTGTGTAAGCTCATCATCGTTTCCAAGGCCTCCACCTAGGTTGAGAGCTTCTGCTGCGACAGTTCCATCCTTAGGTGTGGTGTCAAAGATGCCACAAACCATGTGCAGTGTTGCACATTTGTCAGCATCATTTTATCCTCGCAGATCATGCTCTTCAGTCTCTGATCCAGATCACAAGGGTTTTCACCTAGAAGCATCATGATTCTCCTTGAATTTGATGATCTACTGTGTTTCTGATTTTGGCCGGCTAAATTCTCTGTTCAACGCAATCTGGATCTCTGCTATTTCAACATTCGAGTGATCATTCTAGTGCTTGATAAACAATGTCAGTGCGTGATCCTGCAGTACACTTACCAATGTGGCCTTATTGATGTTATCATCCGTAACCCCTTGCGCTTCCCATACTACTCTTACTATGAACCAAAACTGATCTGGGTCTTCATTTCCTACTCCTCTGAACACATGCAACTTGATCGCACTCGCCATTCTAAACTACTGGTTCGGTGGAGGTGGTGTGGGTGGGAATGAAGGAAAATAAGGTGATATGGGTGGCAGCATACATGGGGATGGTAACTATGGTATGCATTTCTTTATAAAACTGACTGCACTCCTTAGAGAAGCCCAAGCGCTCTCTTCCTCGTCTGCTCACGAAGGTGAAAATAAAGGACTATTTCCTAACCCTTCAATACCTTTGTAGGCCTTTCCGCTCCACGTTTTTCCACTCATTAATGTATTCACAGCATCTTAATCTAGGTATTCAATGATTTTACGTACTTACCTTGCAGTCCCTTAAGAAAATCTTTTTGCTTCGCTATAAATGATAGTTGTGTCTAATAAAAATTTAGTGATAAAACCTCCTATGATCCGATCTAGCCAATGGTCTACAACCCACGTGATCTTATCTTCATATGCTTCTAGCCTATGCACCAACTCTGGAATCGACACTATGGGATTATCAAGCTTGCACCTTCCCTAGCTGTCTGCTAGCCTTGCGATCCACTCATACAGTTCTAAAGAGAAAGATGTGAAACAGTATATACGTAGCGATCGAGCCACCTCTTTTCAAATATCTATGGGGTTTTGTTTTCCTGTACGACGAACTCATGAAGCTTCCGATCCAACCAATCTTCAATCTCTTTCTTCATAGGGTTCTAGTGTTCTAACATCGGACATCCCTTAGGCAGATCTTGGTCCTGGTAATGGAACCATTTTTTGGCTTATTGGGGCTTGACCCAAGTTCAGAAGTGTTCTAGCCAAACAAAGCCCTCACTACCAACCCTTTTAGCAACAACTGGTAAAGTGCAAACTGAAGTGTCACCTGAGGTAGTATTGGAGGGTGCTGGAGCTAGGTTTTCGTACCCTAGGGATGTCTTGATGAGGTCTGGAGAGGTTGTGAACTGATCTGCGCACTCGTGCTATGCTACACAGTTGTCTGGCCCTCGCGTAGATTGGCGACGAGGCACTTCCTAGATTCCTTATTATTATTACAATTATTATAGATTTGATTTAGTTCTTAGATTCTTAATCAAGCATTCAATAGTTATAACCAGCACGCGTAACCATAAATATTAAAGATATGTGTAAAACCATAACATAGGAATAATCATATCGATATGCAACCTAGATGCACAATAATTCAGAAACACTTATCTTTACTAATCTTCTGTTTAGTACAACCGAATTCCACCCTATGCACTCAGCCACAAGGGTTCGTACACATAGTTGTAGACTCTACCAGGCCTCTACACAGATAGTTGTAGAGCCTACACTAACTACTACCAACCATGACATGGACTTACCAACTCAGATTGAACAACCCATTACACTTTAGATCTGATCAAGGATTACCAAAAAACTGACTTCTAAACCTAGTGCCCTACTCTATTTATACATTCCCATGGTCTGCAGACCATGGGATGGTCGACTCACTTTCTATTATCTTACATTATTCTTAGGTGGATAACCCTTTTACTTGACTCTTTACCATTTGTGCACCACACACTTCACGGAACCTTTACCACACTATTACCCAAAATTATGGGCTTTACACCCCAAAACCATTACGCGGGGGGATCTACTGCCCAATAGAGATCACACCAATCTTGCAACTTGCAGACCATTCCACAATAAACCCTGAGGGGATCGTTGAGGATGTGATAGTCTCCATTGACTCTTGGGAGTACCTTGCAAACTTCCTAGATCTCCAACCTAAGGCCAAGCTTACTGGTTATCCTCTCATCCTTGGGAGGCCTTGGTTAGCCACTATCTATGCCTACATCAGCTGCAGGGCTAGAAATATGACTATAAAAAATGGGCATATGTCTAAGCAGTTAGTACTACACCCTCCTACTCAGCCATCTCTAGAAAACGACTTACCTTTATGGCTAGAAGTGGAGGAAGAGGATGAAGTCTACTCAACCCAACTCCATACCTTAGAAATATCCGTGGGGGGAGGACAAATGGATGAAGATGATTTCGTTGAACATATACTCCAAATTCCAACTCCTAGCACCTTGTCCTTAGAGGAAGTAGTAAAGGAAACTAAGAGCAACCATTAGATTGATCTATCCTTAGACGATTCAAACCCTACCCTTGTCAAAACCATATAATTCAGTTGAAAGAACATTGAAAATAAACCCATCTCTTTCTATACACAAAGAAGAAAAGTCGTTCAACAAGGTAAAGGAACATCTGGATGGATTTGCTTAGAGTTAAAAGGAAATGAAGGGAGTGCACCTTTCATTGTGTACTCAATAGATTTATACCAGAGAAGGTTGCAAACCAGTCCGAAGACTGCAAAGGAGAATGAATCCATCTCTCAAATATATAGTGAAAGAGGAAGTGCAAAAGCTGCTCGATGTAGGATTCATTTACCCTATCTCAAACAGTGAGTGGGTTTCTCCTTTGGTGTTGGTCCCAAAGAAAAATGGGAAGTGGAGGATTTGTGTTGATTAGAGAGAGTTAAAAAAAGAAACAAAGGATGACCATTTCTGTGTACCTTTCATTGACCATGTGTTAGATGGCTTAGCGGGGAAGAAGCTTTTCTCTTTCCTAGATGGCTTTAGCAGTTATAATATAATCCAGATCAGCCCAGAAGACTAGGGTAAAACTAACTTCACTTTTCCTTGGGGTATTTTGACCTATACGGTCCTTTCTTTTGGCCTATGCAATGCCCTGCCATTTTCTAGAGAGCAGTCCTAAGTATCATTGCCAAGCTAGTCCATGATGTAGTAGAAATTTATATGGATTATTTTACACCCTATAGGTGTGATTTCCAGGAGGCTCTATCTAACTTAGGTAAGGTGCTAAACAAATTCATTGAAATGAACTTGTCCCTTAGTCTAAAAAAATGTGAGTTCTTGATGAATGTAAGGACTGTTCTAGGTCATTCAATATCCCATAGAGGACCGTAGGTGGACCCAAATAAGATAGCCATCATCCAAAGGGTCCCACCTCCACAAAAATAGAGAGATATCATAAGCTTTCTATGTTTAGCTAGATACTATCAAAGATTCATAAACGACTTCGCCAAGTTAACTTCTCCTTTATTTGGGTTATTGGCCAAAGTCTCTAAATTGTTATGGTTAAAAAGCTGTCAAAAGGCCTTGGATACCCTGAAGCACAAGTTGACCACTACACCTATCCTCTGAGGCCGAAATTGGGCCCTTCCTTTCCATATACATGTTGATGCCTCTCACAAAGCCATAGGAGTAGCTCTAGGCTAGATATATGACAAGTTACCTTATGCCATTTACTTCATCAGTAAGAATCTATCAAAGGCCAAACTGAACTATACACTAACTAAGAAGGAGCTCCTCGTTGTTGTTCATTCATTGAAAAAGTTTAGGCATTACATTATAGGTTTCCAAACATTTGTGCATATTGACCATGCTCCAATTAAATACTTGATAAATAAACATGATGTGAATGCATGAATTATTAGATGGTTACTTTCATTACAATAGTTTGATCGAATGATTATTGATAATCCTAGAAAGGAGAATGTTGTTGAAGATTTTTTATCCGAATTAACTTTTCCTTCAGGGGATGAAGGAATGGTTGATAATCAGTTACCATATGAACACTTATTTGCCATTTCAGTTCTCTCTTCATGCTTATCTGACATAGAAAACTACTTGGTGTCTGTACAGTTCCCACTAGATTTGTCCTCCAAAGAGAAAAGTAAGATTGTGAGGAAGAGCACCCCATCCACTTGGATTTGGGGAAACCTCTTAAAATTAAGCCAAGATCAAATTCTAAGAAGATGTGTCAGGGAGGAGGAAGTCTTTCACATCCTTTTGACCTATCATGATGGGCCTTTTGGTGGTCACTTTGTAGCCAAGAGGACAAAATTGAAGGTTCTATAAGCTGGTTATTATTGGCCCACTCTTCACTAGGATGTGAGGAGGTATACTAGTTAGTGTGATCAGTGCCAAAGGATGGGAAAAATACTCCAAGGGATGAAATGCCTTTGCAACCTCAAGTGACTTTCAATCCATTTGACAAATGAGGCATGGATTTAATTTGACACATTGACCCTTCATCCAGGAAAAAGAAGTACATCATTGAGTGAACTGGTTATTTAACCAAGTGGGCTAAAACCAAGGCTATCAAAAGAGAAACAGAGGATAAAGTGGTTGTGTTCTTAAGGGAAAATATATTTTATAAGTTTGGGTACCATGGAGAACTAGTCACTAATCAAGGCATCCAATTTACATCTCACATGATTGAATATTTGTTAAGCTAGAACAAGATCAAGCATAGAACATCCACTCCTTATCACCCAGAAGCTAATGGGAAAGTGGAGGTGACCAATAGAGCCCTGGAGGGCATTATGACCAAAATGATTAGTAGCAACAGAAAGCACTGGGCAGATAGATTGGTTGAGGCCATTTGTGTCTACAATACCACCTCGAAGACCACCACCGGATTCACTCATTATGAGAATGTCTATGGGAAGAAGGCCCTCTTGTCCATTGAATTTGAATACAACACATTAAGAATAGTGATGAGCCCCAGAAATGGGTAATTATATGGGCTCATTTAGCCTCCTAATTTGACTTAGTCCACCATTTTCATTAGTTTATTGCATTTTTTTATTATATTTATGCTAATAGAGTGAATTGGGTTAGTCATTACGCCAAAAAGTCTAATGTGTACTTTATGCACACTTTTGGTCAATTTTGAGACAAAATCAAAGGTTTAATGAGCACTTGGCAGCCAAATTTGTGGAAGAACAAAGGAAAGGATTTTTAGGAAGGTGTCCCCTTCATTTATGATCCCTTACCTTGAATTATCCATCAAAAACTTGGAGCATAAGGGGCATCCAAACAAGTGAAGTAGGATTGTTGTTCACTGCAAGTTTCGGCAGCCGAGTTCCTAATGTTTAGGAGGATTGTTGGGGTCATCAATTTGTATAAATAAGGAGGCTTAGGGCCTCAGTTCATTTAGTTGTATTTTAGTTAGTAGGTTAGTCATTTTGTTAGTCTATTTTTGTACTTTAGTGCAGCTCTATATCAACACATTTTCGAGCTTTTTCTTGCAGATAGTTTTTAGGATGTAACTATTCTTTTTTTTTATCAATAAAGATGAATCCAGCTTTACACCAGCTCTATTCTTTCTTAGGAGGTTGTAGCTCTTGGGTTTGGGCCCAACCGAGGTACCAGTACCTCCTTTGTGTACTTTTATGTGTCTTTGTTGCATTCCTAGAATAATTTCTTCTATTTAGATTAAAATATTGCTTTGTTACTTAGGTCATTTTTGATGATTGAAATAGATTTTCATGCTACAAGTTGATTTGATAGTTTGGTAAAGGAAAAAATCTACAAAAAGGCCATCAAGAAATCCTTGATCTCACCTCTCCCTCCTTGGGACCATGAGCTGAGACCAAGGTATACTTGCTGCCACAAAAACATTGTTTTTGCCTCTTCATGCAATTGCTAGTGTTAGGTTTTTAGTTAGGAAAGTTGATACCAGTTATACTTGCATTTTTAGAATCTGTTCTTTCTTAGTTTCCATATTTATCTTGCATGACTTTCTGCCAATAAACTTATGTTCATCATGTTTCTGGTTTTTAGGTCAAAGTAGGTCAAAATAGCTAGATCTTTGCTTTTCCTAGTCTTTGTTTAATCAATTTTGGAAAATAGTGTGCAGAACGCCTATGTTACCTCCTTTCCTACCCTTCCTCCATCATGCAACCTGCTCCATCCCCTAACTTAGATTATTGCCTTTCATTCGCCACATTTTCTCACTTTGCCCAAATTTCTACATTCTGGTGCAGCGTTGCTTCCTCCATCTGGGAACGAATCCAATCACCTTAATCACTCCTAAGCCTCATTCACCAGGTTGCAGACCCCTTCACATCCTCATCCAACCTCCTTTTCCACTTCTCCACCATTTTTCCACCATCAACCCTTGAAAATACTCTTTCGGAACAATCTTGTACAACATCTTGTAGAACATCCTGTAGAACCCTTGTAGACTTTCTGTAGAAGTTCACGAGAGTGGTTTTTTGAGATTTGATCACTGTGAAACTATCTGGAAGGGTGCTAGGGATCCCTTAGGCCCTCTTCTCACCTTCCCAACCTCCTACAAGTGGCTATTCCGTTTCCTTTCGCCAATAAACCCCTGCACATTAAAAAACAGTTAAAGCAAATGCATAATAATTCTAATAACTTACTCAAAAATACAAAAAGATGCTTTTTCCAGATTTTACTTCAAAAGTAGCTTAGTCACATGCATTGTACCTTTCTAAAGGTCAATGGAATCCATTTCCATCACTTTCATATCTTTTCTTGTACCAGTAAGGTTAGTCTGTAAAATTAGGGTTTGCTAAGGTTTGCATTTCCTTTCAGCTTTCAACTTCTTTCTGCAAGTAGACTAGCCTGTTTTGAGTTAGGTTTTGTCCATCACAGTTAAAAGCTTCTTCTAAGAGCTCATAGAAGTTGGCTTAAGCTCCTAGCAGACTTGTGCTAGCTGATCAAGTGATAGTCGCAGCAAGAGCTAGTACTTGTGCATATAGCACCGTCGCTTTCAAGTTTGTTACAAACTACCAGGTTTATAAAAGTAAAGAAGGCAGTCCTAGGAGTTATAGCATTATTGCTACAATACTGAGGCTCACCATATTTTTGGCGGCGTTGCCAAGGAAGTGTTAGAGTATTTGTGATTGCTACTTTTCTTCTATTTTCTACTGCAACATTCTGCTAAGTAGTTTATTCCAGCAAGCGTAGAGTAGTTGTTTCATTTCCATTCTGCAAAAGTAGATTAGACATTTCCTACTTTCCTAGACTAGCATTTCAATTCTGCAAGCATAGATTAGCATTTCAATTCCGTAATTTCAATTTTGCAAGCTTATATTAGCATTTCAATTCCGCAATTTCAATTCTGCAAGCGTAGCTTAGCATTTCATTTCTACAATTTCATTTCAGCAACATAGATTAGTCATTTCCTACTTTCATTTCAATTCTCCAATTTTCATTCCAGCAAAGTTTTCTTTAGTTAGTTGCAATTTGTTGTTCAATCAATTTCAGTTTTGTAGGTACAAGCAAAGAAAACAAAAATCAACCAAAACGATTTCCTTTCATGGCTTGTAGGAGTAGAGATAAGTCAGAAAAAAGTTTGCACAACACCCCCATTACTTCACACAATGGATATTCTCTCTTCTTCGATGGTTGTGAGTAAGAAGAACCCTTAGGTGGATAGTAATACTTATTTGAAGAACCTCTAGGGGAGAAGAAGAAGAAAACATTCCTTTGGAGAAAATGGATGAAAACAGGAATGTTGGGAGCAGTACCTTTTCTTCCAAATCAATCCTTAGAGATAAATGTGAAAATCTGATGGAAGATTTCAAGAGCGAGATGAGGCAATTTCTTGCCATGCAAATGGATACCTTGTAGATCCAAAGGAAGCAAGAGGAAGCCAAGAGGGCTTTGGCCATATTTTGTCCTAGGTGCACTAGAAAGCATCCTAGGAACGAATGTCCATTGCATTCCATAGAAGTGTGTTTTGTTTGTGAAAGAGACCATCCTACGAACCAGTACCCTTCCTTGCCTGAACTTAAAGCTTCATATCAGAGGGCCAAAGGAGCCATTGAACCACTCTATTTCATGAACCAAAGGAGGCCACATGGACCCAAAACTTACCAGCAGGGAATGCAAGGGACATCCCAGACCTATTACAACCCCTATCAAGACACTTCCATGCCTTCTTGGGGTCCCCTTGCTCATCCTTCCTGGTTCACACCTCCTCCTTGGTCCTTCACATCTCCATATTATGCCCAAATAGCTGCTCATCCATTTCACCCTTACGCTTAGCCATAGTCTCAATGGAATGCACCTCATCAGGGGTGGAGGCCCTAGTACAACTCTCCTCCCACTCCTTTGCCTCCACCACCTACCCAGCCACAACCCCATCCACATCCATCTCAAATATACACCCCCACTCAACTACCCATACCACCATTTCCAAACCCACACATTGGAGTAGATCAACCCAATTAGAATGCTGAGGCACGACATGTCCAAACAACTCCTCTTGAGCTCAATGATATTCACCATAGCTCAAGAAGAGTATTGCAAAAAAGAGATTATATTGACAGCATTGAAGGACCACATCCAGCAAAAGAAGATTCAAAAGAGGAGATCAAAGGACCATGGGCTGCAGTTGATAAAGAGAAGACAACAGAATCAAAGATCGAGAGAGCTCCCTCATGGTTACAATCAAATCCTCCATGTATTCAAAAGAAAAATCAGCAAAAGCAAGAATATGTGAAGGTAATGATAGAAAAACATATGAAGAATGATCCAGATCAGCAAAAGGACCAAGGATATCAGTTCTATATTGAGATATGGTTCGAGACAGTCACTAAGTTGTAGCAGTACTCTCTTCCTTAGCTATGTTTGATCCCTTCAAAGTCAAATGATTTGGTCTCTGAAATCCGGATACCTGTCAAAGCATGCATTTCAAGCCTTCACATCATTTTGTCTCTAATATCGATGTGCACATGGTTCCATTGGAAGTATTCTTATACATGAAAATGATTTTGTTTTTCAAGTAGGGTAGGGTAGGAAAAAAGAAAAAAGAAAAAAATGAAAATAAGAGGAAAATAAAAATCTAAAACCTCCTCGGATGTGCCTCATATTGGCTCATTGATTGAAAACCTCCATGATGCGGTCAATGGATTGGAAAGAAGAGAAAATAAAAAAGAATAAGATCCCTAGGTGAAAACCTCCCTTGGAGGCTCCCAAGGCAGGCAACTAGGGTGAAAACCTCCATGAGGCGCTCTAGTTGTTTTATAAAAAAGAAGAAAAAAACAAAGAGAAAAAGAAAAATAGACCTAATTTCTGGTGAATAAATTGCAGGTTGTAGGTTAGGAAAATCACACAAGATAAGGACAGAGGTAAGCACCAGGTTTCCAGCCCCATCCATTCCTCCATGACCACTACCCCTTCCTAAGATTTGGCCTCACTCGGACTAGGATTTCACCTTCTACAGGAAGTTTTGTGTCTTCTATAGGATGTTCCTGTAGAACCTGCAAACAAGCCAAAATTGATCTCAGAAGATGACCCGAAGGTTGAGAATCTGTCTATGAGGCTTGTAAACAATCTGTTTCCATCCCTCACCCTTCTCCATCATTTTTTCCACCTCATTGTGCTTTTTTCTGAAAACTGTGTTTTCTACAGGAAGTTCCTGTAGAAATTATAGAAAGCTAGAAATGGATCTTAAAAAGTAATTTGGTGAACATGGAAGCCTCATAAATGGTTCATAAATCCTCCTACAATCTTCAAACCTCTCTCCCATCAATTCCCAGTTTTCATTATAGCCCAAGCTCATTTTTTCTTACTGTGCAAAAAACTGCAGAATGCTTTGAAACAAAAATACATAGAGCAGAAATTTGTTTTTTCCCTAACTTGAAAACTGTGCTTCCATTTAAAAAATTGTTCTATGGGAAGTTGTATAGACATGATGGAAACATGCCCGAGCAATTTCAACCAATTCCAGTGCACGGTTCCTATGAAATCAGTCTCCATCACCTTCAACCATTTTTGCATTTTCTGCATATCCATGCATCCATTTCAAAACCTGTTTCATGGGAAGATGCATATAGGTGATAGTAACTTGCCCAAGCAGTTTCAACCAATTCCAATGCACGGTTTCCAAGAAATTGACCTCTGTCACCTTCAGCCATTTTCAGTTTTTCTAGAAATCCATGCATCCATTGACCACAATTTTAGAATGGGAGGTGAATAATGATGATAGAAATATGCTCAACAAGTTTCAGGTCAATCTGGTCTATCGTTTGGGAGCTATGAACAAAACAAGTCACTATCCTGCAAAAATCCAGCATCAGTAGCATGAGGGTGCAAATCTGAACATTGAAACAGACTCCTGCAGCTTAGATCCAGCCAAAGGATACCTACACAAGAAAAATAGCCACGTATCAGCAACCAAACTAGCATGCATCCACAAAAACAAAGGCATGCAGAAGAAGGGAAGGCCATAACACCTCATAGCAAACGCATTCGACTTCCAGGTCCGTGACTAAAACCATTCCTCTATTGCATGAATGTAATTTAAGAACTGCGTGGACAATGAGATGGTTGTGATTAAACAAGGTCAGTGGCTAGCTAACTAGCTAGCCTCATCTAGTTCAGACAACACCTTGTCCAGTTGAAAGAGCGCTCAGTGGGTGCAATCAGCACGTGTGCTTAGCCATCTCGGGAAGAAAGCTGAAAAGTAGGTAGTGGTGGTTGTTTAAACTCCAACTTAATTGATGGAATTAATTACGGGAAAGCAGCATACAGTTTCATAATAGCACTGCAGTCTGCATGGGGCTAACATACATCTGACCACCTCATCTCCTCACCACGAATCACACTAGCAGTTAAAAGGCAACTCAGTTAACGCTATCACCATTCTTTGTTCACTATCGCTTGACGATGTTCTCAATTGGAGTATGCATATACCACTTCCAGAGAAGCTAACCAGTCACCCTCCACCAGAATTCTACCTATTTGTTTTTAAATCTCCCACCTATTGGGCTCTATAGGAAGCACAATTTCATTCTACAAGAGCTAGGTGACTTCTATTGGAAATGTAGAAAACAACTCTGCAGAGTGAAAACCCAGGATTTTCATCAAATTTCAAGCTCAAAACAAGCAAGGATCAAGAAAAATTCTCTGTGCATGATTTGTTTATGCAAAGTGGTGAATTGAACATGGCACAAGATTTAAAAACGAGAGTAAAAGTCTGTCTATGCAATGAGAAAAAAGTGAAAGTCTGCATGCATATTTCACTGAATTTACCCAGTTTTTTTATTATTATTTATTTATTTATTTATTATTATTTTTTATTTTTTATTATTTATTTATTTTTTATTTTTTCTGCATCCAAAATCTCGACATCGTTTTTAATTTTCGTGTAAAGAAGATACATTCAGTAACAAAGGCCAACCTGTGTGTGTGAAAAAACCTAAATTTACATATCTATCAATGTGCTAAAAAAGCACTTGTGTAGAGTTTCATTCTATAGGAACACTCTCTACAGGAAGATTTTTATAGGAAGGGCAGAGAGCAATTCTGCAACCAGAAAATTTGAGATTTTTGTCAAAATTCGAGCTTGAAAAGAGGTATTCTTGGGAATCTACTCTGCATATGATATATTTATATAAGGTGGAGGATTAAAAACATAGTATTGGGTTGAAAGAAAGTAAAGTGAAGCTTAAAATTCTGCCTGTGTTTTTTTCCTTCTCTGAGTTCTACACAGTCTCTCTATTTTTCTGCTCTGCATCCAAAATATTCCTTTTTCTTTCTCACATTCTTCTAAAAAAAGGGATGCAACCATATAAGCCAACCTGTGAAAAACCAAATTTGCAAGACTGTCCCCTCTCTAAAGAAAAAAAAATTGTGTTATAAATATTCTTTGTTCTGTCAAAAGTATTGATTTTCCTCAAAAACCGGGAACTAAATTCAAGTTGGAAACAGTTTGAAGAAAAAATTGCAAATTGATGTTGTGAAAAAGAAGAACATGAGAAATTATTGATTCCATAAATACAAACCACAGCCATTTCTCTATTTCTGGTTTTGAAAGTTTCCTTCTTCCCTCCTCACCTGAACATTTCGAGCAGTCACTACACATCATGACAGGGAGATTTTTCGAAATATGGTAGGGGATGATGAGGAGGAATTAGAAAAAGAGGAAAAGACCAAAATGGAGAAAGAAGAACTTGAAACAGAGGAGGAAATTAAAACAGAAGATGAGAAGGAATACCTGAAAAAGAAAAAATGGACTAAAGCAGAGAAGGCAAAAACTAAACCGGATTAAAAGAAAAGCAAAAAAGTGCATGAGGAAGCAAAGCTAATAGAGGCAGAGAAGACAAAAGAAGAAAAAAAGGAAGAAGAGACACACCCTGACATATCAGGGACACAAGAAAAAACATGGGGCATAGATATTTCTACAGGAAGTGAAGGAAAAGAACAATAGAAAGAGAAATCCCCTACAATGTTGGTAAGGGAAGCAGCAGCTATGCTTGTCGCATTAAGCACACCTGCAAAACAAAAAAGGAAAAAGAAAAAGGCAGGCCTCCCTATATTTAAAGGGCAGGAAAAGCACAAGAATTCAAACAAGCAGAATAGGAGGAGCAGTGGAAGGACATGGACAAGAAGGTAGAATTTTATGGCACACATGAGTACACCATATTAGAATATTGGGATGATAGGGAGGCCACCAGGGCCATCAAAGATGAAGAGATAAATTAGTTTTTTAGAGGATGAGTAACACTTTCAGTAGGGGGTGATGATGAGCCCCAGAAATGAGTAATTATATGGGCTCATTTGCCTCCTAATTCGACTTAATACACCATTCTCATTAGTTTATTTCATGTTTTTAATTATATTTACACTAATAGAGTGAATTGATTTGGTCATTATGCCAACAAGTCTAATGTGTGCTTTACACAGATTTTTGGTCAATTTTGAGACAAAGTCAAAGGTTTAATGAACACTTGGTAGCTAAATTCGTGGAAGAATAAGGGAGAGGATTTGTAGGAAGGTGTCCCCTTCATTTTTGAGCCCTTACCTTGAATTCTCCATCAAAAACGCAAAGCATAAGGGGCAGCCAAACAAGTCAAGTAGGACTGCTTTTAATTGCAAGTTTTGGCAGCCAAGTTCCTAAAGTTTAGGAGGGCTGTTGGGGTCATCAATTTGTATAAATAAGAAGGCTTAGGCACTCAATTTAGTTAGTCAGATTTTAGTCAGATTGTAGTAAGATTTTAGTCAGTAGGTTAGTCATTTTGTTAGTCTATTTTCGTGCTTTACTGCAACTCTATATCAACACATTTTCGAGCTTTTTCTTGCAGATAGTTTTTGGGATGTAACTATTTTTTTTTTTATCAATAAAGATGAATCTAGCTTTGCGCCAACTCTAATCTTTCTTAGGAGGCTGTAGCTCTTGGGTTTGGGCCCAACCCAAGTGCTAGTACCTCCTTTGTGTACTTTTATGTGTCTTTGCTACATTCCTAGAATGATTTATGTTATTTAGATTAAAATCTTGCTTTGTTACTTAGGTCATTTTGATGATTGAAATCATTTTTCATGCTCTAGGTTGATTTGATAGTTTGGTAAAGGAAGCAATCTATAAAAGGGCCATCAAGCAATCCTTGATCTCGCCTCTCCCTTGTTGGGACCATTAGCTGAGACCAAGGCATACTTGCTGCCACAAAAACATTGTTTTTGCCTCTTCATGCAATTGATAGTGTTAGATTTTTAGTTAGGAAAGTTGATACCAGTTGTACTTGCATGTTTAGAATCTATTCATGCTTAGTTTCCATAGTTATCTTGCATGATTTTCTACCAATAAACTTTTGTTCACCATGTTTCTGGTTTTTAGGTCAAAGTAGGTCAAAATAGCTAGATCTTTGGTTTTCCTAGTCTTTGTTTGATCAATTTTGGAAAATAGTGTGCAGAACACCTATGATACCTCCTTGCCTACCCTTCCTCCATCATACAACTTGTTCCATTCCCTAACTTAGATTCTTGCCTTTCATTTGCCACATTTTCTCACTTTGCCCTAATTTCTATATTCTGGTACAACATTGCTTCCTCCATCCGGGAACGAATCCAATCACCTTAATCACTCCTCACCTTCATTCGCTAGGTCCTAGACCTCTTCACATCCTCACCCAACCTCAATTTCAAAATTTCCACCATTTTTCCACCATCAACCGTCCAAAATCCTCTTTCAGAACATCTTGTAGAACCCCTGCAGACTTCTTGTAGAAGTTCACGAGAGCAGTTTTTCGAGATCTGATCAGTGTGAAACTCTCTGGAAGGGTGCTAGGGACCCCTTACGCCCTCTTCTCACCTTCCCAACCTTTTGCAAGTGCCTATTCCATTTACTTTTGCTAATCAACCTATTCACAGTAAAAAACAGTTAAAGCACATGTATAATAATTCTAACAACTTTCTCAAAAATACAAAAAGATGATTTTTCCATATTTTACTTCAAAATTAGCTTAGTCACATGCATTTTACATTTCTAAGAGTTAATGGCATCCATTTCCATCGCTTTCATCTCTTTTCTTGCACCAGTAGGGTTAGTCGATAAAATTAGGGTTTGCTAGGGTTTGCATTTCCTTTCACCTTTCAACTTCTTTCTACAAGTAGACTAGCCTCTTTTGAGTTAGCTTTCATCCATCATAGTTAAAAGCTTCTTCTAAGAGCTCATAGAATTTGGCTTAAGCTCCTAGCGGACTTGTGCCAGTTGATCAAGTGATAACCGCGGCAAGAGCTAGTACTTGTGCATATAGCACCGTCGCTTGCAAGTTTGTTACGAACTACCGGCTTGATAAAAGTAAAGAAGGGAGTTCCAGGAGTTGTAACATTATTGCTACAATACTAGGCTCACCAAATAGCAGCACAACAAGAGAGATTTCTCAAGCTGAATGGGTTAGATGAGTTTAG
This sequence comes from Pinus taeda, assembly GCA_000404065.3. Classification (NCBI taxonomy): domain Eukaryota; kingdom Viridiplantae; phylum Streptophyta; class Pinopsida; order Pinales; family Pinaceae; genus Pinus; species Pinus taeda. The sequence goes on along the minus strand of APFE031352134.1, from coordinate 107,238 downwards.
AATGCAGGCCCTCTTACACATAGAGGCAACTCAAGTTCAAAGGAAGATCTGGTATGACAAGAACATAAAGGACAAAAAATTTCAAGATACAAGGATTTTTAAGAATTTTAAAGGAAGTTTAAGGACTAGGTCGTTAGGGCCTTATGTCATGGAGAAATTTCATGATAATGATTTAGTGCAGATAAAAATCATTAATTCTGAGGCTATTCCTTTAGTTGTCAATGGGCACAGATTGAAGGTCTATAAGAAGCCCTTGTCAAAGGAAAAAATGATTGATGGCATCAACAAGACAATGATGGTAGTGGAACAAGTCTCAGCTTCCACCCCATCAAGTCACTGAAAAAAGAAAAAAGGGAAAGAAGAGAAAGAAAAAAATAAAAATAAAACAAACAAATAGAGGAAATAAATATACTTAGATAAAAACTTCAATGAGGCACTCAAGTCCCACTGTTGGGTTGAAAACCTCTTGAGGTGGCCCAATGGTTTTAAAAGAAAAGTGAAAAAGAGAGAAATATCTCTGGTTGAAGACCTCTTTTGAGGCACCAATGGAAGGAAACTAGGATGAAAACCTCTTTTGAGGCACCTAGGGAAAGCAACTAGGATGAAAACCTCTTGGAGGTAGGCTAGTTATTTCCAAAAAACAAAAATGAACGAGAAAAAAAAAAAGATTAAAAAAAAAAGAAAGAGAAGAAAACATTGAAAATGTTGTTTGAGTTCAGTAAGAGGAGGACTTGAACATGTCCTCAAAGTGTGTGATTTCTTTCTCTTGGACATCAAGGTACCTACGTGCAAGATTAGGGTCATTTGCAATTAGGTTGTGGGTGTTGATGACAACCATTAGATTTGATTGCTCAGGTCTTATCATGAGGGGTTATGTCTCTTCTCTTGCCATTACTTTCTTCATCTCTGCAACTCTTTCCTCCTCATGATTCATCCATGATGCCAAAGCCATCAATTGAAAGTCCCATAGTTTTGAATTAGGGTCCCACACATTCAGATCTATTAAAGCCAAGTTATGTAGGTAAAACTCATAAATTTTATCTCTATCCTCCAAGGTGATTTTATCACAGAGATAAATGAATTGGTTGTAGTATAGGAAGGGGATAGTGCCTCTCTGTGCTAAAGTCTTGATTTGGAACTATAGCCACTATTTCTTAAGATACAATGTATAGAAATTTGTTGGAATCCCACACTGGATTGCCTCTAATGGTATATTTGCCATGGATGCTAATTGGATTTCTCTATCTTGTAATTGTACCCTTATCCATGCATTCTCTGCTTCCAACTGAGTTTTCATCATTGCCTCTATGTCCCTTAGGCTGCTCAGTTCTCTTCCCATCTCCTCTACTTTCTCATCCATGTGTCCTATATCCTCCACTCCTTTAGATTTGGAAATTTGCATCCACCTATGTGTTCTTATCCTTTCTTTCTCAAGCTCAAAGAATAAGGGGATGGAAAATTTTTGTGGAATGACCCTACCCCCTTCAATGAACCTCTAGTATGAGTCAATGTTGGGTTGATGACTAAATTCCCTCAATTCTAGATCCTCCTTCTTTGTTTCGTGTTGCATGATCCCTTCTTTGTCCAATTTATGAGTTTCCTCTAGGTTTAGCAGAGTTTCCTGTACGATGGCCTCCACTTCATGTATGTTCTTTTGTATATCCTATAGGATACCTTTTCATTTGGATGAGGAAAACGTAGTGATAGGCCTCCTAACATAAGTGATGGGAGATTTGGGAGAGGCTTGTCCTCATGATCCTTCCCCTTGATTTTTCACAAAAGGAGCTATTTGTTCTTACTATTTTGGTGAGTCTTCAATGAAAATAGGGACTTTGGTGGATGTTTGAGATTTTCCTTACCTAATCCTTGTAGTTTTTCTTTTCCTAAAGTACAATGGAGTTTGTCTCTATCTCTTCCCTTTTTGCCTTGTATGGGTACTTAGGGTAGTGAGGGTAGTTGTTGCCTCTTTCTCAGTGGGTTATAGAGATACCCTTGGTGATTCATACCCTTATTTTCCTTGCATTGTACACCTATTTTCTTCCTTGTCTTTTGTTTCCTCTTTTCCATTTTACTTCTCATCCTTGTCTTTCTCTTACTTTTCTCCCTCCAGTTCCTCACTCTGTTCATGAGTTTCTTCCTTTGCATCTTCTTTTGTCTCTTCATCACTTTCCTTCTCCTTTTCTTCCTCTTCTTCCTTCTCTATTTCCTATTCATCCCTCTTAGTTTCTTCTTCATCCCTCTCTATTTATTCTCCATCCATTTCACTCATAGTGGGGCTTTTGTCATATTCAAGGGATTTTATGTCTCCCTCTATCTACATGTCTCTAAAAGTTGTCCATGTAATAGGGAGTCTTAGGTTTTGGAGGGAATATTATAGGATAAGTTTAGTTAAACCATGATGGGATAAATGTTGATGGTTTCCTCCCTACACCTTGATGTTTGTATCTATCATTGATTGAAGAAGAATGTAGGGTATGCTTAGTCTTCTTTGAGGAGGTGTGTCTGCTCCAAACCTCAACTCTTCGAGAAGCCTAAAATGGTATCCATATACTACACTGTACCTACCTTCACATGATATATACTTAATGAGGTGGTAGCTAATTTCATTCCAAGGATATGGCAAGCTTTCTCTTTTCACCACATTTTTCTCTTCTATTGCCCCCTTCCCTTCTAAAAAAAAATTATTCTTTGCAATTTGGTTGTTATCCTTATCTTCCTTTCTCCAAGGCAACCCTAAAGGAAGTGTGGTGATTCTCCTTAGGGGTGAGTTATACAGAGAGGCCTTTCACCATAGCAGTGGCATGGGTCCTAGTTAGTGGTATGAGGGAGAGAGCAAAGTCTCTAGCCACTTCATCATCATATCCCCTCATTTTTTCAAAGAAAACCATCCAATTGTGCCTTGTGGATATCTCTACTATAGGAGGGTGCTAATGAATTCTTACCATGTTGGTGGGTTCCCTCTTGTTGAATCCTCCTATCATTTTTCTCTGATTGATGGGGAGGAATGTATAGGCCTATCTCCAAATTTTAGTGAGTGAGAGATTTTAAATGAAATTTTTGTATTCAAATTCCCTATATTGCAATCTCTTTAACAAAATAGAAGGATTTTCTATATTTTTTTACATGGAAAATGTGGGAAGGTATAGCTCCTACCTCCTTGTCACTGCTTGATGAAGCCAACCTTTACTTTTTCCCTTCTTAAATTCTCTCTACCAATCTTGTAGATGATTGTTCTGTATCCTATAAGATCATGTAGGTTCTCCTGCGCTAAAAAAGTGCTCACTATATTTCTTGTAGACTGCTTTAGGGGTTGAGAGCAAGCTTGTTTTGGTGTAGCCTCAAGATTTTGAATGCCTCTTATGCATGGGAATCAATGTTTTATTTCATCATATGGGTGATTTGAGTGGGATAGTGTGCTGGAAACCAAGGTACAAGTTCCCATTTTTGGACCGTTTGTCCCACTACCACATCATCATTCTCTTTACCTTGTAATCAACTTCTACTTCACGAATCCGTAGCTTAACCACTTTCAACCTTGTTAGAGCCTGAATTTTCCTTAGGCTGAAGGAAGGCAAAATGCAGGATAACCACAAACCACACTTAGCCTCGTAGCTAGCCCTACGAGGACAGGAGAGGGCTCTCTCCAGGTCGACTCAGTGAAAATGCTCAATAGGGTTTGAGATGACTTAAAATAAGAACTAATTTTAGGCTAGTAAATAAATATGAAAAAAGAAATTTAATGAATGTCTGAATTTTCTGGGTTGTATGGGACAAAGGACAACATGAGCAGAGAAATTAAATCAAAGACACAGAGTGCTTCACAAGGCAAGACGGGCAGGAAGTTTAGCAATCAGATTTGAATAATATGGAGTGGAAAGACCGTTGAGAGGTTTGAAAAGGGAATATATAATGAATCCTAATCAAATAGAAGAAGACACATAGAAATATGAATTCTTTCCCAAGTTAGAGCAATAAATTGGATTCTACCTTTCTACTTCAAAGAATTCAACTAGAAATGATTATGAATGAACAATAAACATAACGAGAAACATATGAAACAAAGAAGAAACATATGCCAAACATCGTACCACATGAATCTCATGAACCAGAGTTGTATCCTTTCATTGAATCTATGTCAAAATTGTACAACCAAACGCTGAGTTATTCCTCCACACATTTCCCATATATATATATATATAATATATATATATATATATATATATATATATATATATATATATATATATATATATATATAATATATATATATATATTTAATAATTCAAAATGTTTCAATTATTTGTAATCCACCGAATTTGGATTTTTCATATGACACACCTGCAGCTGAAGATAAGTTCCAAGCAAGGGCAGCTGATGGAAATAACACTGCTTTCTTGTGGGACCAAGCATTCCATATTTCCCAACAACAAAACAATAAGCTTTGACCATATCAATGCAATTGGGCAGAATAGCAGGAATAAAGTTTGGAGATGGTGAAGCTGAGAAAGAATGCAAGCCTGATCAGAGTTCATATTGTCATCACGTGGCCACATTGAGCTAGTAACCATAGAACAGATGCCAACTTCAAAGTGGTAGATGGTTCCCCAGAAAATAGCTCTCTGATTTTTGCAAACAAGGCATTGACTGGTGGAAGAATCACTCAAATGACACGAAGAACATCTGCTTCACTTAGCTCATAGTTTGTGGAACTAGTGTCCAAGTTGATTTCCCCCCTTACTACCGTTGATTTTATCAAAATGCAAATTTTTACCCAGCCATTGAATGGTAGCAGTAAATCTTTCCCTATCACCAAACAGTGCCAATGTATCCGATGCATCAACAAGCATCAATGCATAGCCACCCAATGTGTTTTCTCCTATACAACTTAAAGGCCTTAGCTCATCAAGAGGAAATGCATGTCCCATATACCCATCAAAGGCATGATAAAACATTTGTTGAACCTCATGTCGGAGCAGCTTGGCCTCTTGGGAAGTGACAGAAGCTCCATTGGATGTAGTGGAAAGAAGGAGTAATATGCATATCAATAGCAATCCATTGAAACAATTAAGGCCCTTCCTTTTTCTTGTAGACCATTGCAATAACATGAACCAACCTTGCCATGTATAATTATCAGTCCATTGCATCTAGTTTAACTCGAACCATATTAACACCTTTGGAGCTACGAGCGGCTCGTTGATCATATAATAATAACAAAACCTTTCAACAATTAGGCGTGGATAAAAGCTAAAGAAATCCAGAGTCTAGTCATTCCTCAACTTATATATACCATGGAACCATAATATTGAGAAATCTTTGAGCCGTTCTGGGCCATGGTTATGTTTCTACCACAGGATGTTGGCATGATTATGGTTGCAGTAACATGCTTTAGGCCGGTTATCCCTCGCAAACTCGCACATTTGGAACAATTCTTAGTAGTTTCGGGATTTTAAGAGTATGCGCCACGTGGGAGGCCCAACGCGCCACACCTCCTGGATGTGTCATGCCCATGTAAAATTACACTACATAGAGGCGCCCAATGCGCCACACTCCTCCAGTGCACTGCGCCAGTTTCCTAGTGCATCGTGCATTGATTTTCAACACCATTTCAGCTTCTAAACTCTATTTTCACTTCCTTGATTTGTCTTGACCATTGTTGATGTCTTTGGAGTGTGTATGGAGTGTTGACTCTTTACTAATGTCTTACGGATCTTTGATTTGGCAAACTTTATCTCTAATTTTGCAAACTTTGGCACTTTTCTTATAACTCTATTTTTCTTGTTTCATTTGACTGTTGGCTGAAATGATGGATTCTTGGTTGATTTTTTGCATGGATAGGAGCTGCTGAAACCTGGCAAGGTGACCAAGGTTGCGTGAAGATTTTGACAACTGGAAACTTGAAAAATGTACATGGCATTTATTACAAAGAACAAAATGATGACTTTCTTCAAAACAAGGTTTTGAAGAAAAGTCACGATCAAGCAATATAGCAATGAAATTTTGTGATAAAAAATTATTCTGATCCTCCCTCTGGCCTGCTAGCATTAAACGCTAGACCTATGATTTACATAACTCTTTTCTAACCAAGAGATTAGAACATGACTATAAATGACCTGAAAAGTGATTTAATGAATAGAGCCAGCAGGTACAAAGCATGAGGAGAAATGACTGACAAGACCCTTCCATCAGATCATGGCATACTCCTCAATGGAATGCAGGTGTAATCGATGTCAAGTGAGGAGAGTGAGAAAGCATTGGCATGATGTGATGCCTTGTGGTTATTGATATTAAGATATTCAATGGGAGAGGAAGAAAATGTTGCCAAGTTTTGATGCAATATGGTTATTGGATTCTCAAAACCAAAGGGGGAGAGTGAGAAAAACAAAAAAAAATGGAGAATTTGCAACCATTAACAACATTAACGTGGCCACATGATGGAGTTTCCATACATGATAGAAATGTTGGATGGTATTTTAATCAATGCCACAGGGGGATAGAAAAGTGTTGTCATTGATGTCAAGGCTATTACCTGATGCCAAGTGAATGAGTGAATACAAGTTTGAGGGGAGTTTGTTGATGATGATATTTAGCTTTTCTCTCATGTAATTTGTTCTACAGTTAAATTGTTCAAATTCTCTTACATAGTGTGTAGTTGGAAATTCCTCTCAGATACCTTTCCAATAATATATGACACTTGGTAAAAACTTGAAGGATTAGGGACAAAAATGTGTTTTCAAGTGAAGGCATGTTTGGCAGTAAGACAATAATTCAAAGAATCAGAGGCATATGGGTAATCCAGAGTGAAAATAACTTAATGTATAATAAAAAGTGCTAGATGATAGATTCATTGGGACTTATCTGGGAAATGCAAAATATCCATATTGTTTTCTATCAATATAATTCATGGTTTCATCAGTATTTGAAATATGGATTCATATGAGAAAGAGAGTTGTGTCAAGGTTCTAGAAGAGAAGTTCTGTGTGAAGATATAAATATGTAGCCACGTGGCTATCTAGGCACTATGGAAGGCAACTATTTTTAAAAAATGCATGGATCCAGATTTCCATTCAGCATCTTTTGGGTCACAATTTTGAATGATCATTGTTCTATAGTGAATGGTGTATCCATAATTCCAAGACTATTGAAGGCATGATAAAAAGCTAGGAATGAAATGTGATAGATATTCGATTTCCTATGATCAATGATGATGTGGTGGTCCAACACATGTAGTAATATAGTCAATAGTGCAGTATAGTGACATAGAATAATATGTGACATGTAGTCCATACATTAGTGGACATCTGGCATAGTATAATTGGTGATAGGTGGTAGGAAAAATTGGCGTTTTCAGTTGGCCAAGTGGTTAGACTCAGAGTGACACATGGTATCACACAGAGGATAATGTTAGCGCTCAAATCTACCTTAGGCTGAAATAAGGTAAAACTCGAGGCTACATCAAACCACACTCAGCCTCGTAGCTAGCCTTATGAGGACAGGAGAGGGCTCTCTCGAAGTCAATATCAGCAAAAGGTGATCAATGAGGTCGAGATGACTAATTTGATAACAAATTTTAGGCTAGGTATGAAGTACAAGGAGTTTGAAATTGATTTTTTGAAGATTTGTTGAATTCAAGGGAAAGGCAATTTTGGGTGCGGGGATGAGGCACAGTTTTTGCAGATGTCTGCTTGGGGCAAGATAGGTGATTGTTTTGATGCCTTTAAAGAGATTGAATGGATAGATCTGACTGGTGAGGGGTTAAGGAGAGCAATAAACTTTCAAGGAATCTCCATAAACAGACAAAAACATGGAAAATTAAACAAACTTAAAGGCAGAGCATAGCAAATTATGGATTCTACCTTAACACTTCATTTGTTCAATTGCAGAAGGTAAGAGAAGGAAAGTGATGCACATAAACAACTTACAAATACTAAAAGAAGCACACCATTAACACATAAAGCCACATGAATCCCAAACAGTGGTGCAAAACCCTGGTCTTTCCTTTGCCACAAATGCAGATAAAATATGTACAATAGTGTATCAAGCTCTTCCCCAGAGTCCAACCCTAAAAATGACTAAGAAAATACATAATATAGGCAAGCCAACGCATACAATTGCCTCTAGGGGTCGAGCTCATCATCCTAGGAGTTGTTTCAACCAATTCTAAACAAAGTACTACAATCTAGGTAGTCAAAACAACTTGCCTCTATAAGCTAGGAAACCAATTCATTCATTAAATTTTTTCTATTTTTTGAATGAATCATCTAGAATAGGTAAAAGTGAGTCTAAAATAACATAATGTTTCATTAATTACATCAAGAGGAATGAAAGATCACATCACAAGTCAAAACTGGTCAAACTGGCTTCATTTGCTGAGCTAAGGATGAAAATTGTGCCAAAAAACCCTGTGCGCCGCGCGCCTGAGCCCTATGCACCGCGCACCTTTCCACCTTTTTTTGGGGCACTTCCCGGCAACCAAATTGACCTCAGGTTGGCTTGTTGGAAAGCCCTAGATGTATACTTTCCAATCCAAGTGGAAGTTTCCAATTGGGTGTCCATTTGACCCTCCAAAAGTGCATTCTCCTTGAAGTACTTCCTACTGGTGCAAAAAGTGGCAGAAAGATGATTTTCACGATGTTTTTGAGCCTTTTGGTCACCCAGAACTTGATGAAATTCTTTGGAAATAGCTGAGCATGTATAATTCATCATGATAAATCCAAAACTACAAGCCATTTGTGATTTGGACCTCCCAATCTTATGGGTCGCGCGCGGCGCGCTACGCGTTGAGCTAGAAAATTTGTTTTGCAAGCCAAAAATTTCAAAATGACAAAATTTTCTCCAAATTCTTGAAATTTGGGCTGAAGGTGCCTCATCAAGTGACATGCTCAGCCAAAGAGGCTTCGGCCAATATTCGGAGCCTATCCTCCCTTTTCGACATTTTAGTGCCCTCCCAGTGCATGCAATTTTGTTGTAGAGTTGTTGTCTTGGTCATATGATGTATTGGTGCCCGCCTACATGGTATTGAAAGTCTATGCCAAGTGTATGTTTGATTTGTTGAAAATGAGGAATGAAGGCTTGATGTCTTTGTCTTCAAGTGCCAAATATGCCAAAGGGAAATGAGGAAGAATACAACCTTGGTAACACACTGTTTTCAAACCCTATAGCACTTTTATATTGACAAAAGGAGGGCTTTAAACATGGATATCCATGGCTAGCTCATTGGAAATATATTTTTGTCTAGTTATCCTTCGACTCATCAAAATAGTCATTTGGCGAACCAAGCTAGGAGAAAACGTGATTTTCCCAAGGTCACTTCAGAGGTGCATCAATTCTCTCGAGGCGATTGTATTGTTGACATTTCTCTAAAACCATGACACCTGTGTAAAAAGTGAAGGAGGATTTCCTTTCTTGGCCTGTTGTGGACAAAAATCTCTCTCAGTGTTCCAAAATTCATCTTTTATTGCTTTGAAACATCTTTTGAGTGAAACTTATCCCGATGTGTGAAACAAGGAATTTTGTTGAAATGAAGCGAAATGAAGGGGATAAGGGGCTTATAAATTCTTGGGGAAATTTGGGAAGTAGGGAGGGATGTTAGGAAGTAGGGGAAAGTGGAATATCAGAGATTGAGTGAGGGGAAGGGGTCCAAAAGGGAAAAACACAGGCCTAGCCTAGAAAATTGCCAAGTTGTGGCAAGAAACTAGTGTTTGTGCAAAAATGAGGAATTTGGGGGATCTCAATGATGGGAAGTGTTTAATAAGGTACATAAAGGATAGGGGAAGGTGTATGAACATCTGGATACAATTTTTGCTAATGATTTGACCATTCAAGAGAAATTGCCTTCAAAACCCTAGGAGAGGGAAATGAACCTTGCCTAGGCGCAACTGAGACATGAACAAGGTGTAAAATGACCCAATGGAACCTAACATGATGATAAAAACCTTCTGAATGATGATAGACTCATCTGAATGGTGACATGGACTGACATTTGGACAATTTTGAAAAGAATGAAAATAAACCCTAGACATAATGCCTAGTGACCAAATTTTGCTTGAAGACTCACTGAAATGACAAAATTTGACCTTGACACTCTGAGACCACTTTGTAAGAGAATATTTGATCATTGGAGGAAGGCTGGAAAGACTAACACTAAAATTGGCTCTAATGGGGATGGTAGCTCCTTGGAGGTGCCAAGAACCGCGGAGCTTTGGGAGAGCAGACAGTGCCTCCGTCCATTGGGCAATGGTGTCATTATTTCAACAGACAACATCAGACTTCCGACTCATTTATTGAATGAAACATTGACTCAGACCGACTTAATTGTAAATCTGAATGACGGAAAAATTGACTCGACAAACTGTACTAAAACAAATACTAAGACTTGAAACTTAAAACTCAAAGCTTGGTGGCAGCACCTGGCCACCTGTGTTTCTTTACAAAACAATATATCCTCAAACTATATCAAAATACCAATGCAACCAATCAAGAAGATGACTTCTTAACTAATTCTTCCTATTAGATCTTCTGGTCAACAGTACAAACCTATCCTTGGGCATCCAAAAACATAGTTTACCATGGTCTCCTTCGTCACTGAACACTGCAATAAACACCTTCAGTACTGGCTGCAACAAACTTGCCAAAGGATCTTGAAAGACATGAAGATTTACCTCCTGTTGAAAGAACAAGATGTCTTTTTCTCCTGCTTCTGATCTGTCTTCATCATGTACTTCAGTAACAATATGCTCCCGGGCTTCAAAAAACTCTGAACAGGTAGATGAGTTGATCTCCTCTTGTAAAAATATTTCAACACATGAAACATATGAAGAATCTGAAAGGTAATCCTGTATGTTTTGATCTTCTACAGTCTAAAAATATGATAGGTCATCTTCATCTGATAGGACAGTCGGATTTGCATTACATTCATCAATCATGAGAAAAGAAACTTCAGCTGATTATTGATACACAAACATGACATTTCTAGCATCTACCATAAATTCATCCAGAGGAGTTATTTCACTTACTTGAATGAAGATCCCATCTTTCTTTTCATTAACTGACTAGATTACCTGTTTATGAAGGCTCTGTTCTGATGGCATGAGAACATTTGAAAAACCTCTGTCAGCAAAACCCTCCTTTTCAGGATTCAGTACAAGGTATCCATGGTCATTACAATCTGAATCCGGATCTAAAACAGATGACTGGTCATTATCAAAATCTACAATTGAAACATGAGTTCTTAGCATGTTGTCTTCTTCTGTGGGGAGATCTGAAATAACGTTCTCCCTTTCATAATTTTCAGCCATGTGGCCATCTTCAACCCGCTGAGCTTGATTCTGCTGCAAAATTTCCTGATCATCTTGATGGGTATCCTCTAGGTTCTCTTCATGTTGCTGAAATGGATTCTCATACAGAGCTTCCATGATTTCTCCGTCCATGAAATCATTATCACCATAAAAATTCTCTAGATCTTCAATGAAATTATGTACATGGCTACGACAGTTCTGAACTAAAATCAAGGATGTATATGATTCTTTATACTTTTCATAGAACATGGTATGAAAATCCCTTAAACAATAAATGGAAGCAGATGGCAAACTTTCATACCAGGATCGATCTTCATCTTCCAGAGTAGCCATAAACATTTTCATCAAACAGTCTTCAGGAAAATTGATCTTAAATTTATGCACATGAATGTGAAATTTCACCAGATGAAGAGCAACGTCATTACCTTCCTCATTTCTAAACATAGGCAAATTCTGAAGCCAATCCACCTTGGGCATCTTATTTGGAAAACCTGGGATGTGGTCTCGGCTCATGGGAGAGTATCTTCTTGTAATCCGGTCCATCAGTAGTGAGGTCGCCATGAAGCATTGATTTCTCGACTTCTCAGTGAGTGAAGTCGCCAGGTGAATGTTTTCATCCTTCTTATGTCTGATTGTTGTCCACCATCAACAATCAGATCTGAAGTTGATACATGTACTGGGGCAATTTATAAGTTAAGTGTTACGATTACAAGCTAGACCAGAGATCGACTGAAGCAGCGTTTATCTACTATGCACTCCCAAAGCAATGTGTAGTTCGAAAGCTACCTGGCATGACTTCAGACTCCATATGTAGCTATAAATCAAATAACACTAACAAGAAAACCAGTTCTTCCCCAGTGGAGTCGCCACTATGTTAGCGCTCAAATCTAGCTTAGGCTGAAATAAGGTAAAACTTGAGGCTACATCAAACCACGCTCAGCCTCGTAGCTAGCCCTACGAGGACAGGAGAGGGCTCTCTCCGAGTCAATCTCATCAAAAGGTGATCAATGAGGTTGAGATGACTAATTTCATAACTAATTTTAGGCTAGGTATGAATTATAAGGGGTTTGAAATTGATTTTTTGAAGATTTGTTGAATTCAAGGGAAAGGCAATTTTGGTTGTGGGGATGAGGCACAGTTTTTGCAGAGGTCTGCTTCGGGAAAGATAGGAGATTGTTTTGATGCCTTTAAAGAGATTGAATGGATAGATCTGACTGTTGAGGGGTTAAGGAGAGCAATAAACTTTCAAGGATTCTCCATAAACAGACGAAAACATGGAAAATTAAACAAACTTAAAGGCAGAGCATAGAAAATTATGGATTCTACCTTAACACTTCATTTGTTCAATTGCAGAAGGTAAGAGAAGGAAAGTGATGGACATAAACAACTTACAAATACTGAAAGAAGCACACCATCAACACATAAAGCCACATGAATACCAAACAGTGGTGCAAAACCCTGGTCTTTCCTTTGCCAAAAATGCAGATGAAATATGTACAATAGTGTCTCAAGCTATTCCCAAGAGTCCAACCCTGAAAATGACTAAGAAAATACATAATATAGGAAATCCAACACATTCCCTTGCCTCCAGGGGTCGAGCCCATCATCCTAGGAGCTGTTTCAACCAATTCTAAACAAAGTACTACAATCTAGGCAGACAAAACAACTTGCCTCTATAAGCTAGGAAACCAATTCATTCATTAAATTTTTGTTATTTTGTGAATGAATCATCTAGAATAGGTAAAAGTGAGTCTAAAATAACATAAGGTTTCATTAATTATATCAAGAGGAATGAAAAATCACATCACATGTCAAAAATGGTCAAACTGGCTTCATTTGCTGAGCTGAGGATGAAAGTTGTGCCAAAAAACCTTGTGCCCTGCGCGCCTAAGCCCTGTGCACCGCGCGCCTTTCCACCTATTTTTGGGGCACTTCCTGGCATCCAAATTGAGCTCAGGTTGGCTTGTTGGAAATCCCTGGATCTCTACTTTCCAATCCAAGTTGAATTTTACAATTTGGTGTCCATTTGACCCTCCAAAAGTGAATTCTCCTAGAAGTACTTCCTGCTGGTGCAAAAGGTGGAAGAAAGGTGATTTTCATGATGTTTTTGATCCTTTTGGTCACCCATAAATTGATGAAATTCTTTGGCAATAGCTGAGCATGTATAATTCATCATGATAAATCCAAAACTACAATCCATTTGTGATTTGGAACTCTCAATCTTATGGGTCGCGCGCGACGCGCTATGCGTTGAGTTGAAAAATCTGTTTTGCAAGCCAAAAATTTCAAAATGACAAAATTTTCTCCAAATTCTTTGAAATTTGGGCTGAAGGTGTCTCATCATGTGACATACTCAGCCAAAGAGGCTTCGGCCAAGATTCAGAGTCTATCCTCCATTTTTGACATTTTAGTGCCCTCCCGATGCATGCAATTCTGTTGTACAGTCGTTGTCTTGGTCATATGATGTATTGGTGCCCACCTCCATGGTATTTAAAGTCTATGCCAAGTGTATGTTTGATTTTTTGAAAATGAGGAATGAAGGCTTGATGTCTTTGTCTTCAAGTGCCAAATATGCCAAAGGGAAATGAGGAAGAATACAACCTTGGTAACACACTGTTTTCAAACCCTACAACACTTTTTATATTGACAAAAGGATGGCTTCAAACTTGGATATCCATAGCAAACTTTTCATGAACCTATTACATTTATCTTCCAAAAGCCAAGCACAAGTGGTGGTTGTGAGCCTACCTGCAAATTTGTACAGAGAGGAGGCGGTTTGGTGCCTTTCCAAGGAAATTTCGGGCTTAATACCCAGTGTGCCGCATGCCTCACCCAACATGCTACGTGCCTCTGATGTTCCACGCGCGTGTATTTTTACACTGAGTTTTTGTGCCTGATGCGTTGTGTGCCCCTGATGCGCCACGCGCCTTACCCAATGTGTCGCGCACACCCAACTACATAGTGCATTTTGTAGGAGGCTTCTGGAGGCCTTTCGTGTGTCGCAATTGAGCGCAGGATAGCTCGTTCGAAAGGTCGTTGAGTCTACTTTCAAAACCAACTATGATTTTTAAATTTGGAGTTCATTTTCCTTGTCGAAAATCAAATCTCCCAAGACTGGTCAAAATGTGCCAAATGAGGCTTCCTCAAGGCAGAGTGCTATTGCAATCAACCTTTGAATGCCTTCCTCAACTCCACATTGAGCTCATGATAGCTCATTGGAAAGATATTTTTGTCTAGTTATCCGTTGACTCATCAAAAAAGTTATTTGGCCAACCAAGCTAGGAGAAAACATGATTTGCCGAAGGTCACTTTAGAGGTGCATCAATTCTCTCAAGGCGATTGTATTGTTGACATTTCTCTAAAACCATGACACCTGTGTAAAACGTGAAGGAGGCTTTTCTTTCTTGGCCTATTATGGACAAAAAAATCTCTCATTTTTTCAAAATTCATCTCTGATTGCTCTGAAACATGTTTTTAGTGAAACTTATCCCGATGTGTGAAACAAGGACTTTGTCGAAATGAAGCGAAATAAAAAGGATAATGGGCTTATAAATTATTGGGGAAATTTTGGGAAGTAGGGAGGGATGTTAGGAAGCATGGGAAGGTGGAATCTCAAAGATTGAGTGAGGGGAAGGGGTCCAAAAGGGAAAAACACAGGCCTAGCCTAGAAAATTGCCAAGTTGTGGCAAAAAACTAGGGTTTGTGCAAAAATGAGGAATTTGGGGGATCTGAGTGATGGGAAGTGTTTAATAAGGTACATGAAGGATAGGTGAAGGTGTATGAACATCTGGCTACAAGTTTTGCTAATGATTTGACCATTCAAGATAAATTTCCTTCAAAACCCTAGGAGTGGGAAATGAACCTTGCCTAGGCGCATTTGAGGCACGAACAAGGTGTAAAATGACCCAATGGAACCTGACATGATGATAAAAACCTTCTGAATGATGATAGACTCAGCTGAATGGTGACATGGAACGACATTTGGACAATTTTGAAAAGAGTGAAAACAAACCCTAGACATAATGCCTAGTGACCAAATTTTGCTTGAAGACTCCCTGAAATGACAAAATTTGACCTTGACACTTTGAGACCACTTTGTAAGAGCATATTTGATCACTAGAGGAAGGCTGGAAAGACTGATGCTAATAGATAACATATGGCATAAGGACACTATTATGACATTGACGGAATATT
This sequence comes from Pinus taeda, assembly GCA_000404065.3. Taxonomy (NCBI): domain Eukaryota; kingdom Viridiplantae; phylum Streptophyta; class Pinopsida; order Pinales; family Pinaceae; genus Pinus; species Pinus taeda. The sequence continues at coordinate 91,750 of APFE031352134.1, read as the reverse complement.
TTTCTCTCAGATAGTTAAAAAATGGTCTTTTCATGTGGTCCTATAGGCAAGTTATGAACCACCAATTTTGGAGTTAATCATAAAGTTCAGGGCACATGACCCTATGTCAAAAGGAGCTAGCAGCATGTGCTAAGGATGAATTTTGACATTCGAGTGCCAAAATTAGAAAGAGAATAATTTTTTTCTAAACACAAAATTTTTGCAAGCAGACCAAAGAAGTTAGAGTTCTATTTTTAACATGGAATGTAAAAAATTCTATTCACATGTATAACAAGAATAAAAAGTATAGAAGAATGAGTTAACAAATTTAATAATTATAGAATGCAAATATGAGAGTAGCTAAAGCAACACTAAGGACAAAAACTAATCTAAAACACATATGAAGCCTAATAACAAGATAAATTTTAAAATACAAAATCAGCGAAGAATACTAGTTGTAAAACTTTATAAGATGCAACAACATTGAAGAGATAAAATACATGAACAAAGACATAGATGTCTATGTTGGGTAGAAGACAATATCTCAGAAGGTGATCAATGATCAATATTTTAGCTAAAAAGTAAAAGTGCTCATAATTGCTTCAGACTTGAATCATTAGATAGAATTCGTCACCATGATTCTAATGCCCTGAATGGTTAAGAAAACTAACATTGTATGCAAGCATTGGAGCTTCTAAAAGTTTGGTTAAAAAAAAAAAGTCAAAGTCAAAGTTTCACTAGGGTTGACTGGATGCCCAGTCAGCATGCATAGAATATTCTCCAATTTCAGCCAGTGACACTGTCACACGTGTTATCTTTGGATTCACCAGTTTGGCTCTAAGGTGGAATTTGATTTTCTAGTTTTTATATTATTATATATATTATTATATAAATTTATTATGTTATATTATATAATTTTTTAAATTATATATTGTAATATAATGTAGTATATATTATATATTTTAATACATTAGCTAAATATAATTTAAATTCTAAATCTGCATATATTCAAATCCATATCATACGGTTTACCAATGGCATATTATGGTGTTAGATTTAAAATGGTAAAACATATGTGCTGGGTGGAGGTGGGTTTTGAACCCATAGCCTGCCCCACATGAATCACGTACATCACCAATGTACCAAGACATGTATGTTTGAAATATTTAGGCCCAATTTTATATTTAAAGTGGATAAGGAGACGATAGTGGGGGTGGAGGGAGCGAGCCCCCATGCCATGCGGCCAAGCGCCAAAACCAAGAGCTAGGGGCTAGCGCTAAGCGTGATTAGTGCACACTAATGATGATTAGAATTTAATTAATCTTTGGATTAAGTTGGCCGCAATTATGGCAGAGCCGCCAAATCTGGAACCACCACCAAACTTGGCAGACTTAACTAGAGTCTCTCCAGATTTAGTGGAGGTTTTGTAGGAAACATTGTTTGAGCCATAACTTACTCAATTCTCAGCCAAATTTAGAAAATGAATAGCCCTTTATAGCTAATTGGCATGCCAGGAATTTATTGGAGTAGGTTTTAGAGGTAGAAGAAGTCATCTACAAGTGTTTTTGGTCACTTGAAGATTTTTGAAGCCTAGGGCCACCAGGTGTTGGAGACCATTCCCAGAGAAAGTATTAACAAATCGAGCAAAAATATAGTCATTTCTAATATATTTGAATTTTTTAAACTCATTGGAAGAGGTTCCAAGAGTATTGGATGCATGTAACAAAAAATTGAGCACAACTGAAGCTAATACAAAGGCCCAAAAAATGATGTTGGACTAAGGAGATGTAGTGCATGAGGTGTGAATTCCTTCAACAAAAAATTCTGTATTGAGCTTTGTTATTTGTGTTTGCTATGTTTCTATATGCTGCTATTTAGCCATTTAAATTCATGCTTCTAAGTTCATGCCAAACACTAAATTTCACCAAGTTAGATGAATTAACAATCACATGCTCATGGATAAACTCTTTATGGATAAGAAAACTAAAGAAAATAAAATTTTATATGTGGAAATGATACTAGCACAACATTATCTAGCAATTAATTTATGATCAAGTTGGTATTAGAGCATGAGGTTTCTCGCTTGATTTTCTTGAAGGGTTTAATAGATGTAATTATTGTTATGATTACAAGGTTGAAATTGTAAAGAGGAGAAGGGAAGCTATGGATAGCTACTCCTGAGATTAGGAAAAGAAGGCTGAAGGCTGAGAAAGCACCATCCTCACCCACAGGACCACTCAAGGCAACACTTCAATCACTTCAAGCTCCATCTCCATCAGTTGAGATAAAAGAGGCACAGATTGTAAAAGAAGCTGAAGTGATTGAAGAGGTACAATCGATACAAAATTTCTAAGCCTAAACCTATAGACATTATGTCCAGATAAAGAGAGCATGAAGGTCCCTCTTTAGAAGAGGAAGAATTCAAGAAAGGTTTCTATAGTTTGACTGAGATGGTTAAAGTCCTTTATGAAGAGAGTAACACCAAAATGGTTGGAGATCATTCTAAACCTCCACATGGAGAAGGAAGCTTAGAGGACAAAAAAGATGAGAAGAAGGATTCCAAAGGCAATGTTTGAAAGCCACGTCCATCTCTACCATCCTCAGAATCTTCCTCATCACCTTCACCATATCACACAACATCATCTTCCACTACCACCAGTGCCCATACTCATTCCAAAACCCCAAAAAGAAAAAATCCATTATTATAATTGGACATAAAATTCAAACTTCCCATGTATAGTGGAGAAGTGAATGCATAAAATTTGGATAGTTGGATTTCACAGTTGGAGGTATACTATAGAATTCAAAACCTTCAAGAAGATGACATAAAGATCCAGTTGGCTTCATTGAGGCTAGAAGGAGTTGCACTAGTTTGGTGGGAAGAAAGGACTCAAGAGGAAATGTCAATCCATGGTATGATATCCATTTCTTGGGTTGAATTTGTTTCTACAATTAAATGATAGTTTTATCCTTTAGCTTATATACAAAAAGCCATTATGAGTTGGTAGAGTTTTTGGCAACTGAAAGGTCAAATTGTCCAAGACTACACTCAAGAGTTTAGGAAGAGGGCTTTATTCTTGGGAGTAAACTTGAATTCATAAGACACACTCTTGAGATATATTGAAGATTTACATTCCTATTTTCATCATACTATCCTTATGTTTAACCCAAGAAACTTAGATGAAGTATGTGTGCAAGCCACACATCTTGAGGTAAGGGGAAAACAAAACATAGAGGAGAAAGGGGTAAGTGAGGGTAAGAGAAAAGAGAAGGGATGAAAATGGAAGGGAAAGAAGAATGCAAGTATTAAAAAGAGAAGGAAAAACTCACATGCAAAAACTGTTGAAATACTAGCCATTATGAAGACCATTGTTGGCAACATCATCTAGAATTAAAACTAGATAGATTGAAAGCTAAAGAGAAGGGAAAAACTATTGCTATATCTGAAAAAGACTTAGGGTCAGATTTAGGAGATTAGACAAAAATTATAGCTATGGGTTTGAAAGGTCGACATGTTGAAATTAATAGTTCCTCAAATATTCACAACAATGCTCTAGATGAAGACAAAAGGGAAGAGTTGTTCACTGTCAGAGTAATCTCAAATCATACCAAGATTGATGCACTCTTTGATAGTGGATCACAAGCAAACCTGATTTCCAAAGACTTGTTTAAAGAGCTTAAACTTGAAACCATACCTCATCATAAACCATACCCTTTTGGTTGGATAGCTAAGGATGCCAATTTATAGGTTTCAAGGAAATGCATTTTTATATTTGCTGTTACTGCAAACTTGGTTGATGAAGTCGAGTTAGAGGTGGTTCCACTCGACATTTCTGTAATTATCTTGGGAAGTCCATATTTGTATGACATGAAAGTAGTGTTTCATTACTATGAGCACAAATATCGTTTGCTTAAATATGGGGTGAAGTATATTGTGAGAGCTCATCACGAGAAATTGAACATTTCTTTAGTTAATGCTAGGAAAATGAAGAGGCTAGTGAATACAGGTCATAAATTGACATTGTTGATGAACAAACAAATAGATTTTTGAGTTTACTTTTCATAAAGATGCTTATATTTGTAATGAGTTGTTTCAAAATGATAATAGGCTACTTTTTAAACAAGGTGAAAAACATTTGTAACAACCAACATTGGTGTTGAGCGGTGTTGAAAACAAGGTGTCGGTGCAAGAATTTGCAAAGCTCAAAGAGAAGAGGACAAAGCAAGTTGGCAAAGAAAGCATGGGTTTAACAAATGTTCATTTCTAATTTTATAAATGCACATTAAAATGGTGAAGAAATTTGCGGAAGAGTTGATTGAAGTACAAGGCAAAAGCAGCTAAAAACTGCCATAGAGACAAAGTGCAAGGTGAGAAATATTCCAAGTTCCCTTTGATTGTTGACCAAGGTAGGAACAAGATGTTTTCTACAAAATTAGATTGTTGTTTTCCAAATTCAAAAATATTGTACCATGACGGTGTCAAAGACAACAATAGATGGGCATTAGAATCAAGGAGAATTTTGACTTTTTATGAAAAGCTCCAAATGATGAAATTAGGAAAATTTCAATGGATAAAGACTGGAAGGATGAGAGAACAGTCCCCTCATCAACATAATCAGTGATCAAGAAGGCTTTTGGGGTCCAGAAGGCTTCTAGTGGGTAGGAATGACCAGGGATCAGTATTTTAGCTAAAAATGGAAGTGCTTGGAATTTATTCGGACATGAATGACTGGATAGAGTTCATAGTCAGGATTCCAACGCCATGAATGGTTGAGAAAACCGACATTGTATGCAAAAGTTATAGCTTCTGAAAGTTTGGTAAAAATAAAAGTCAAAGTCAAAGTTTGACTAGGGTTGAATGGATGCCTAGTTAGCATACAAATAATATTCTCCAGCTTCATCCAGTGACACTATGACAAGTGTCATCTTCAAATTTTATTTACCAATGGAATATTACGGTGTTATATTTAAAACGGTAAAACATATCTGTTTAGCGGAGGTGGGTTTGGAACCCATAACCTCCCCCACACAAACCACATACATTACCAATGTACCAAGCCATGGAGGTTTGAAAAATGTAGGCATGATTTTGTATTTAAAGTGGTATAAGGAGCTCATGGTGGGGGTGGAGGGAGCTAGCCCCCACCCCATATGACCAAGTGCCGAAACCAAGAGCTAGGGGCTAGCACTAAGCGGGATTAGTGCACCTTAATGGTGATTTGCATTTAAATAATCTGTTGATTATGATGGTGGAAATTATGGTAGAGCCATCAAATCTTGAATCACCACCAAACTTGGCAGACTTAACTAGAGTCTCTCCAAATTTAGCAGAGGTTTTGTAGGAAAAATTGTTTGAACCATAACTTAATTCTCAGGCAAATTTGGAAAATGAATAACCATTTGTGGCTAATTGGCATGCTGGGAATTCATTGGAGTGGGTTTCAGAGGCAAATAGGTCATCAACAGGTGTTTTTGGTCACTTGAAGATTTTTTTAAGCCTAGGGCCACCAGGTGTTGGAGGCCATTCCTAGAGTAGCTAGTAACAAAATTGAGTAAACAAATAGTCTTTTCTAATAGATTTGAATGTTTTAAAATCATTGGAACATTTTCCAAGAGAATTGGATGCATGTAACAATAATTTGAGTATTATTAAAGCTAATAGAAAGGCCCATACAATGAAGCTGGACCAAGGAGATGTAGCCCAACAAGGGTGAACTCCTTCAACAAAAATTTGTGTATTGAGCTCTGGTATTTGTTCTTGCTATGTTTTCAAATGATATTTTTCAACCATTTAAATTCATACTTTTAATTTCATGCAAAACACTAAATTTCACCAAGTTAGATGAATTGAAAATCACATGCTCATGGATAAACTCTTTATAGATAAGTGAACCAAAACAATTTTTTTTTTTATATTTTGAAATGATACTAGCACAACATTAACTAGAAATCAATTTTAGATAAAAAGGGGAAATTGATGAGGTAATATTTTATAAAAAATATTCTTAAGATCTTTGTTTGAAAATTTATGAAAGAAAGATTTAAAAGGTTTTGTATGTAGGTACTTTAATATCAAGGAGTTGGTGCTTCCGTCAATTTAGTCCCTGTAAAAATAACTAAGTTCGTTCTCACAAATGAAAAGGTAGGTTGGAGGCTTTTATAGGTTGTAGCCTAGACAAATTAATGTAATTTGATGTTGGAGCTTTATTTTGCATCATAATAAAAAACAATGTGTGGTTTTTGTTGGTTGGGTTTCCACATTAATATCTTGTGCCAAAACTTTATGAGATTGGTGTGTTGTTATTTATTACTACATACCTAAGTATTTCTATTTTTAGCAAGTAATTTTTAAAATTGTTAAATTACTGATTAACCATCTCTCTCAGTATTTTCATGGTTTCTAATGGATATGTGTAGGATATAGATGACCATTTGATTCGGTATGAATGGATTTCCATCAATAACTCAATTCAATACTCCATAAGAGATATTAATAGTCATACTGATATTTAGTTCAACAAATTTGATGAGGACATGAGTATTCTAAATACACTTCATCATTTTTTTTTGGTTTTGAAGCACAATTTCATTTATATGTTTGTTCAAAAGGGAGAATAATAAGCACTTAGTAGTATAAAAAATAAATGACTCTATATTTTTATATATAGATGATCAAGTTTGTGCACATATACATATATTGGCATTAATTCTTTTTTGTTTTGTGCTTATTCTACACCTGTAGAAAAGGGAAGAACTCATAAAATGTTTCCATCATAGTTTTCTAATAGTGTGAGAAACTTTTATTTGGTTGTCAAAAAATTGATGACACTAGAAGTCAAAATTCTCCTCAATACCAAAATCTAACATATTTTCTAAGTCTTTGGGTGAATTCAAAATTGGGAAAAATTCTAAAGGCATTATTATATCATGCACACAGATTGGATAATTACAATATCATGATCATATTGAAATTTTATGCTGAATTCATAGAAAATTTGTCACATAAATTAGGTATTTTAATCTTCCACATAACCCTATTCATAATGCTTTCATAATTCACTATGATATTTACATATTTTCTTAACCATAATGATCACACCCTTTCATGATATACACATGTCGAACTACCATAGTGATCTAAGCAATAACATTAGCTAAATTGAAAACTTGCTCTTGTTAGCATTAAATCCACTATCATCTCTATTCAAAAGTTATTTAGTTTCTATTTATCCTTTAATTTGAGTAACACCCTTTTCAAACTACATTTTCTCTACATAGTATGAACTCACATGGTAAATGACTATAACTTTCAATGAAACAAATTTGTCACTTATCAATTATATCTAGTAACGAGATTGAATCAAAAGTAATTAGTGTATCAAAATGATCCAAAATAAGGTTGTTTTCATTAAAAATAACCATATTTTAAAAATTCACCTTTAATACTTTTGTTAAGGTCATTCATCTCTCATTAATAATGTTTTAAATTCCAATTTCTAATAATTATGATAATTGGTTCTTATAATTATGTATGATTGTGATCCATAACATATATACCCTCATGTGGACGGTGTTCGAACAACCAACATTAGGGGCTCTCCCAAGTATGAAGTCCCAACTAGACCTCACATTGTTTGGTGTGCGAGTCCCATTCGGTATGATGGCCTGGTTGCCATTATCTTAAAGATATGCCTTAGCTCTTTCTTGTCATCATGAGAGAGTGGTCTACTTTGTTTGAAGGTTATTTCACAGTAGAGAGAGTGGGTGGGAGTGAGACTCAGGTTGGATGGGAGGAAGTCCTAACTCTATTCGAGACACACAAACACCAAGACATGCACAACATACAGAGGAGTAATCGACATGGATGCGGTAGTCACAACACACAAAGGTAGATAACAAGTACAACACCTAAGGGGAGTCCCTACGAGTGCGATGGTCATTATAGCAGGTTTATGTGAAAGACTTTTTCTGATGTCTAGGAGGTAATCAACATGGGAATGACATCGTTAACAAATTATACAACAATTTTTCATAAATATATGTATTAGAACATTTGAATGAGTTCAGTTGTTTAACACAAGTTGAAGCAACATGTACTACAATTGTTCAAGATTAATTCTTACAAACAGTTGCAACACATGTATGAAAATGTTGTGCCTCTGAGCATGCTTCTAAGTTAAGTGAAATTTCCAAGATGAAACGATACACCATACATCACTAACCTTGTTGGTGGGGCATTGGAGCCATTGATCGCCCCTCAAAGAAAATATTACAAACTCTCAAGGCTATGTGGGAGGAGCCAAAGTGAAAAGTCCTTTGCATGTACAAATGAATGGGTATTTATAGCCAAGGGTGAATCTAGCACTTGTGGCTGTTCGACTTACCTCATGACTATTTGACTTTCATGACTTTTTAGATTACATGAATCTTTAGGTTACAAGTGGGTCTCTTGGACTTCCATGCTACATTACATTGATTGACAATAGTATCACAGACAGTAGTGATGTGGCCGACATGACTCATGACACAACTCGACATGATAGTGTTGGTATGTTCATGATGTTGATGTTGCGCATGTTGACCTGTAGTGTTGCTAAATGATGGATGTACTATCGATGTGTCACTACTTCACCTCTGTATGGCAAGGTGTGTGGAGTCCATGATGGTCATTGGGTTCGCTTGATGTTGCATGTGCATGTTGCTCCTTGCTTTTACTTTAGCATGCTTGATACGTCTATCCATTCACGAAAATATTTCCTCGCGCATTTGTTCATCTGTTTGTCTATGAAGACATCCTTGCATGTTTGTCCATCGTCCATCTGTGAACACATCTTCGGATGGTCATCCGTTCGCAAACACATCTCCTCACATGCATCGTCTGTTTGTCTATTCGCGAACATATCTCCATGCACGCATCATTCATTCGCCTATTCGTGAACACATCCTTTTGCATGTACTCTCCTTGTTCATCCCATCTCTCGTCGTATCATCTTTATTCATATACCTATATCCACAGTCACTCATGACGAGACATAATAAAATCCATAAAGCTCCTAGTCTACAATGATGCATGGCCCTTTACTTTTGGATGTAGTTGACTAGGAGCGAGGATAAGGCTACAAAACTACGCGAGTTGCATTTTGAGCTAGGATACGAGCTCTGGGCATTGCTGGTGAAAATTGCGCAAAGGTCACTAGGGAACTGAGATGGACAATCCAGATTAACAGTGGTTGTCTATGGGATATGGCCTGGCTGGATGGAAGATCTGGGAAATATCTAGAACAAAGTCGTTCGGGGAGCAGAGAACCTTAGCAATAAAAACTGTACAATTTTTGGAGGGAGTTGGCTGCGACCTATAGGAGGCTTGGCAGCAAAAACTGCACAATCCTTGGAGGGAGCTGGTAGCAGGCTGCGAGGTTGTTGGAGACAAAATTCATGCAATTTCTAGGTGGATGACCTTTTCATGACCTCTGTGCATTGTTGACTTCCAAAATTGCCTTTCCCTTAACTACTTTTCTCATCCTTCCTTCTCTGTTTTTCCATGAAAAATGCATCCTTATCATCAAAAACCATTATACATTGCCTCAAGGAGTATATTTTAGTGATTTACAGGTTATACTTTTATGTTTGATACTTGAATAAGTTTTTTTCTTTTAGCTAAGGAACATAGCCACATTCTGCAGCTAATCGGCTATTCTATAACTACTTCCATGCTTTTGTAGGTTCCATGTGTCAAGAGGGGAAAGGACTACATGGGTAGCTTGGAAAACATCAGGGCATGGACCGTATCCTATTCATCTGGCCTAGATTAATGAGGAAGTCTCTAGTCACAGGGAAGTCAAACATAGAAACCTATTGCAAATAGGACTTTGTTCTATACGCGTTTCTCAGTATGGGATCCGAAACAGTTTCCTGAGGCCACGGACTTCATCTATCACCTACGCAAACAAAATCCAACAACCATTACCATAAGATTTATGTTTCCAAGAAACAAAGGATTATAATTCTGCATACTTGCCTATCTACGTGCTTTTTTGTAGCTTATTTCTCTCTTTAAAGTTGTTGTATAATTTCCATATAAATACCTATGTGAAGAACATAGAAAAGTGCAGTTCTTGGCTTATGATTTAACTTTAGATTTTCACTCTGTAGTTTGAAGAACTCGTTCTCTGTTTTTAATATAAAGACTATGTTTCATGGATACCTAAAGCATTGTTGGAGTGTTTATTAAGTGCTTATAGTCCGAGACCTTTGCAGAGGGCCCCTGCATTGATCAAGGTTACAGTTTATTTATGTTTTGTCTTACATAGTTAACTGTAAATTCATTTTGTTTTTTTCCATGATGTTTATAACCATTTTCTAGCTTTGTTCATAATGCAGCCTGTGTCATCTTCTTATTAGCATGGAATAACTCTTTTGTTTCACTACTTTCTAGTTTCTTATCAGTAGCTTGAAGTTGATGTCAGTAGCATAGAGTAATTTAGATTTTCTAATCATTAGTCTAGTTTCTTTCATTTGTTGTTCATTAATCTTTAGATTTTAAATTTAACTGATCAATTCCATTTTGTTTTTAGTTTAATAACTCAGTTGTAAGTGAATATTTCCGAAAGCCCTTTTAGTTGATGGTTCATCTTAAAACTAAGTGGTGAAATATTTCATTTATGAATGAGTCTTTCTCTACATTTTTATGCTTAGTTTTTCTTAGAACAGAAGTATCGAGTCCCTCAAAATGCTTTCACAAGTAGGTAGTTCTCCCAAAATTGTGTAGCCAAGTGATAAATCACTTCATTTAGTTGTGATAGTAGATTAGTTGCAATTTTACTTTCAGTCTTGGTCTTTCATTAAATTTTGTTGCAATTTCATTTTCAGTTTGAGAACAATGAAGTATTGAATCCCTCAAAATACTATCACAAGGAGATAGTTCTCCCAAAATTGTGTGGCAGAGTGACAAGACACTTCATTTAGTTTTTATGATAGATTAGTTGCAATTTCATTTTCAATCATAGCTTTTCATTTAGTTGCGATTCCATTTTCAGTTGTTCATTAAGTTTTGATTCTATAATAAATTAAACAATAGTTGTAATATTTCATTTTTGGTTCATCATAGATAGCTGCAATTTCATTTCCATCTTTAATATTAGCTCTAATTTCATTTCCTTAGATTCTTAATACTGGTAGATTTAAGATTTTGTTAAGTACATTGCCAAACATTAGGAATTAAAATATCAAAACCCCAAAACAACTTAAAACTCAAAAACACTGAAGTAGGAAGGGCCATATAGCACATATAGTGCACTACACTTCATCAGTTTATGATACCCAGATTGATAACTTATGTAGATAAATTTAGGACACTAAATTGACTAAAAACTTTGGCACCAATGTTGGGGAAGTGTAACTCGGTAGCATTATCTCTTACATTCATAAAAATAAATAAAAAAACAACAAAACAAAACAATCACATGCATAGAGAACGAGAATCTAGGGGTTGATTTATAGCTAGGGGCAGAAGTTTGATTCCTACAACTCCAACTACTCCACAAAGAGTTATAAAAGACACACCTCAATCCCAGACTCATACTCCCAACCATAGGATTCCTGGAATTCAAGGGGAAGAAATTCAATCAAAAGATTCTGCTACATCATCTTCCAAAACAATCCTAGGAGAGAAGACCTTTTTCATCTCCACAGGGGAGCCTAGTGTAGTTGAAGTGTTAGGAATACTGGGTGAGGAATAAAAAGAAAATATCTCTCATAGTCCATTAATATAAGAACCAAAGGAGGAGGGGATAACCTTGCAAGTTGAGCCCTATACTGACTCTAAGGAAACTATAATGGCAAAACAAGAACAAGATGGAGAATTCACACTGTTTTGACAAGGGGGTAGAGGGAGAGGTAGATGAAACAATGGAGGAGGTAGAGGTAATAATGGAGGAGGCAGAGCAAATAGGGAAGTAGATAACTCGTTTGGATTCCCCATAGTAGATGAGGAAACACATACCACAGTGAAAAAAAAATCACCATTTGTCCTCCCAAACTTTCATGGGTTGAGAAGTGAGGATCCTGAAACATTTTTGTTTGAGTTTGAAGTCTTTTGCAGAACCCATGACTGTCTAGAAGACTCTCAAAAACTCAATTTTTTCCCTTCAACACTAAAAGGGGTTTCTTTGAAATGGTTTATGGGGTTACTCACTCAATCCATTAGAGCTTGGAATGACATGAAACATGAATTTTTGGATAGATATTTGTATTATTGTATTCCTACCAATCATAAAGATGAGGTGTTCAAAATGATACAAAAGGAAGATGAAAACTTAGAGGATTTTATTGAGAGATTCAACTATAATTTGAAAAGGGCAACGATGAACAAGTTGGATGAAGAAAATTTGAAAGATTTTCTATTGAAGGCCATTAGAGATGAGTGGATAGATATCCTTAACATGATGGGGAAGGGAGATATCTCTCAACTTCCATTGATTGACATAGCAGAACTATGTGTTCATCTCTCAAGAGGGAAATCTAAAACCGTGAAAGGACTAAGAGATCCTTCTCTTGTTAGAGCAAACAAATCTACAACTGGATCTATAAGTAGGGAAGAAATTTCCAATATGCTTGATGAGTTTAAAACTGGCATTTTAGGGAGCCTTAGTGAGCAACTAGACACCCTTAAAATTCAAAACAAGCAAAAAACAAAGGCTGATGCTTTAGCCATTCTTTTTCCAAAATGTAGAAAGAAACATGCTCTAAGGAAATAACCTTTTGATGAAAAAATTATAGAAACTTGTATGATTTGTTCAGAAAGTCATGAGGCCAAGGATTGTCCTTCAATCCCAGGTCTTAAGGTTGTGTTTCAAGAGGAAATGGTCCCAAATATTGTAGAATCTCTTTGTTTTGTTGCAAGAATACCTTGGCAGGGGCCACAAAATCAAGGATTCAATAATCCAATGTCTCTTCAACCCCCACCAAACTAGAATTCTTTGCAGCAACCTTGGCATCAACCTCAATCTTAGTATCAATCTTAACCATGGGCACAAGGGGTACAAAGTGCGTATGGGAGATTTGCCCAATATTACCAATATCCTCCATCTTATCAAAATCAGCCACAAAATCAGCAACACTTCCAAATCAAAACCCTCAACTTTCATTTCTATTTCCACAACAAGGTCAAAATAATCAACTCTTACTTCCATTTCAACAAAAAACCAAATCAGCTACCTACCAAACCATTACCAAACCCCAATAATAAACACCCTCAGAATGCTTACATGGTAGAAGGACAACAATTTCCAACTTACATGATTACTCCTCTAGATCTTAATGATATTCAACTTAGATCTAGTTGGATATTAGAAAAGGAAAAACCTTCTATAGTTATTCAAGAATAAGACACTTCTGAGGAGGATTCTCTGAAATTCAATAATTTTTTTTAGGGAACATCCCTCCAAAACCAAAACATTGAAAAATAAAAACAAAAATAATCGATAAACAGTACTCCCATAATTGAGTAACCAACATCTACTTCTACACCTCCTTTCCTTGAGAGATTACAAATTGATAGATGGGTAGAAAAATAGATCTTGTTGCCCAATTATGATTTTTTAGATGAATTGAAGAATGTTTGTATCAAAATTCCTTTGTTGCAAGCCATTAGAAAAATTCATATTCTAGCCAAGATAATAAAGGAGTTGAGCATCAAAAGACTAAAAAGAAAACTGAGAGAAACAAAAAGAATTCACCTGGTAGGAAAGATAGCAGACATCATGATGGGAAAGATTGTCATGCAGAAATATGTGGATCTAGGAAGTCCAATTATGAAGACACATATAAATGGGATTGAAATGCCAAATACATTGATTGACTTAGGGGCAACAATAAACATTATGAGTAGAAAACTATGGAGAAGCTTAAACTTCCTAACCTTCTTTAAACACCTACCGTACTGCAACTTGCAGATAGATCAGTAATTAAACCAGATGGTCTGTTAGAATATATTTCAATATCCTTAGATTCTTGGGGATATTTTGTTGATTTCATGATTTTAACTCCCAAGAATAATTTAGGAGGACATCCACTCATATTAGGAAGACCTTGGTTGGCCACAGCTGATGCTTTTATTAGTTGTAGATCTGGTGACATGTATATTTTTGATGGTAATTCAACAAAGAAATTTACTTTGTACCCTCCAACAAAAGAAATAATAGAAATAGATGACAAGGAATGGATTAGTGATGAAGATGATACTCACCCTCTCTTTACTATATCTGAAATTAGTGAAGATAGTCAAATTTTGAACACATTGGGAAATTTTGAAACATCTTCGGAATATGATCATGCACAATTTTAGGAAATATCTAATATTGAATAATTTTCATCTAGGTAGATGTCTCTCTATTCTATGAATGAGTTTGGTAGCTCTACAATTGAAATTTTTCCAGGTAGGACATTGAACATAAACAAAAACTTCGAGAAAATACAACAAGAAGAGCTAACCAAAATATTACAAAAACATTTTACTACATTTTCATGGGAGTGTAATGACATGAAAGGTATTGATCCTAAGACTTGTATCCATCATATCTATATTGAGGAAAACAATGGACTAATCAGACAACCTCAAAGAAGAATGAATCCAAATCTTAAGGAAATTGTGAAAGAAGAGCTCCAAATATTACTCAATGTAAACTTCATTTACCCAATTTTAGATAGCCAATGGATTTCCCCTTTGGTAATTGCACCTACAAATAATAGTAAGTGGAGGGTGTGAGTTAATTACCAAGAATTGAATAAAGAAACCTTGAACTTTCCTTTTCCCTTTATAGATCAAGTGTTAGATACATTAGCAGGTAAAAAGTATTTCTCATTGTTGGATGGTTTTAGTGGTTATAGTCAAATTCGGGTAGCACCTGACAATCAAGATAAAACCACATTTACTTGTTCATGGGGAAATTTTGCCTACTGAGTGCTTCCTTTTGGGTTATGTAATGCACCTTCAACATTCCAAAGAGTAGTACTAGGAATTTTTTCTAATCTAATACATGATTGTGCAGAGGTATATATGGATGATTTTACAGTTTATGGTAACACAATTGAAGAAGCTTTGAAGAATTTGGAAAAAGTTCTTAAAATATGTAGAGAGACAAACCTTTCACTAAGCCATGAAAAAAATATTTATGATGTTTATAGCAGGTATTTCCTTAGGACATCATATTTCTGGAGAGTTGACAAGTCTAGAGTTGAAGCTCTGTCTAAGTTGTCAATTCCAAATTTCCGAAAGGATGTTAGAAGTTTTCTAGGATTTACTGGATATTATAGAATATTTATAGAAAATTCACTAAAATAACATCTCCACTCTTCAAATTTCTTATAAAATATTGTGAATTCAAGTGGAATCTTGATTGCCAACTAGCACTTGAAACCTTGAAAGCAAAATTATCTTAAGCACTTATCTTAAGAGGACCAAATTGGAAACTTCCTTTCCATATTTCTATAGATGCTTCAAATACAGCTCTGGGAGCTTTGTTGGGACAAAAAGACTTGATTCCTTTTGCCATTTAATATATAAGTAAAAATTTGACTACCACTGAGCTGAATTATACTGTAACAGAAAAAGAATTCTTAGTTGTTGTTGATGCAATTAACAAGTTCAGACACTATAGAATAGGATATGAAACCTTTGTTCATACAGATCACTCTGCAATTAGATATTTGATGAATAAACCTACTACTAATGGTAGAGTTACAAGATGGTTTTTACTTTTGTAATAATTTAACATTACTGTGCTAGATAGACCTCGAAAACAAAACACAGTTGATGATTTCTTGTCTAGGATTCAGAATATCAAACATGATTCTCTGGTTGAAGATAAGTTTCCCGATGAATATCTCTTTGCAATAACTACTCAAACTCCTTGATTTGTAGATGTTGCTAATTATTTGGTTATAGGGAATTTACCGTCAAATTTATTTCCTAGAGAGAAAAGAAATATTATTCAAGATAGTGCAAGATATTCATGGATCACTAATGAATTGTACAAAACAGGGCTAGATATTATGATCAAAAGGTGTGTCAGGGAAGATGAGATGCATGATATTCTCAAAGCATGTCATGATGACCCATGTGGTGGACACTTTGCTAACAAGAGGAAAACCTATAAAATCCTTTACTTAGGATATTATTGGCCATCCATCTTCAAAGATGCTAAAGAATATGTCAGAAGGTGAGACAGCTGCCAAAGGGTAGGGAAACCTGCTCCCTCGAATGAGATGACATTACAACCTCAGATACTTATTGAACCCTTTGAAAAATGGGCTTTACACTTTATTGGACCTTTTAATCCTCCATCAAAGTAGAAAAATTATATTGATTATGTCACCAAATGGGTAGAAGCCAAAGCATTACTTTTTGCTAACGAACAATCTATAGTTAGTTTTCTTTTTGAGGATATTTTTACTCACTTCGGTGTTCCAAGAGAAATTTTGATAGATAAGGGACCTCAATTCACATCCAACATGATGGAGAATCTTATGGACGAGTACAAAATGAAGCATAGGAAATCCACTCCCTATCATCCACAAGCAAGTGGTCAAATGGAGTCTATACATAAAGTGATTGAAAGAATATTCACCAAGACTGTGCATATACATAGAAGAGATTGGGCAGAAAGGCTTCCTAAAGCCTTATGGGCCTATAGAACTACATGGAGGAACACAACTAGATATACACCCTATGAACTTGTTTATGGGAAGCAAGTCCTATTCCCCATAGAGTTCCAAGTCAAAACTTTCAAGATGGCAGTTCTGTTGGGGATGGATTTATCAGAAGCTCAAAAGCATAGACTAGAGCAATTGAATGAACTTGATGAAAATATACAAGAATATGTTCAAAGGGTTGGTCTAGTTTAGCAATAGAGGGCTAAGTGGCATGGCAAGTACATTAAGGACAAGAAGTTTCAAGAGGGAGATTGGGCACTATTGTTTGATTCAAAGTTTAAAGATTTTCAAGGGAAGTTCCAAACTTATTGGCTTGGGCCATATGAGATTGAAAAACTTTTTAATAATGGAGTAGTAAGGATCAGAACAATAGATGAATGTCAAAGTCCTCTCCTTGTGAATGGTCATAGATTGAAAATTTATCGAAAACCAATCTCAAAGGAGGAGTTCATCAAGATATTTCAGAACAATTCTGAAATGAAGTTGGTGCAGAAGAATCCTTCTGCTCCACCAACTTAGTCTTTGTTTTTCCTATGTAAAAGAAAAAGGAAAAAGAAAAATAAATAACTGTATAAGGATGAAAACCAATCACTGATTGGCATTCTTATACAGAAAATATAGGGTGAAAATCAAAAGCTTCTGACACCCTATATTTTCCATTTCCTTTTCTGAAAAAAAATGATGGCTCACTTTGCATTCTGCAAAATTTATTGTTTTATCTCATTTTCACTCTGTTTTACTTTTGTAAAGTTTCACTTCACTCCACTACCATATTCCCCCAATAAATTTTTTCTCTCTAGCATTTCTTCCATCTCCATTTTTCATTTATCATATTGTCATATTTTCACTCACACAGCCATCTCCATTTCATTCATTCATAAAGTCATATTCTACTCTCTGTTTTACATTTTGCAGCTATTTCCATGTTCTGCAGCTATTCCCATTCCGTAGCTAATCCTGTTCTCCAGCCAATCTAATTCTGCAGCAACAGTTTGATCATTAGTCAAGCATAAAGAGGTTAGTTCATAATAAAATTTCATATGTATATGATTTAGTAGAGAACAATTTTTTAAGACCAGCCACATCTAAGCACCTGTGGAAGAAAATAACAAGAGATTAGCAAGTGGAAGGTATGGTTCTAAAAGGTAAAAACAAAAACTTATTTCAGAAAGAAATACAAAACATAAGTTTGTATAGCTCGTATAATTACAAGGCTCCTTGATTTATCATTATCAGATTTGACGATCATGATGATTTTGCCACACCTTCCATCTTTAATACCTAACGGTCTAAAGATGTAATCTCCATTTTAAACTCAATGACTCATACTTAAATAGACTTCTCCAGCACACCTATTAAATGGTTAGATTCATGATGTGACCTATTTGAATACGACTCCTCAAAAACCTGATTGTTCATATATTATACCAGGATTTTCTCTTATACTTCCATAACCTTTTTGTGCATACAAACACTCTATTACCTTATACACATAGTAACTCTATTTTCATATTCTCTATGTATAACAATCACTCTGTTTTTGACACAGTTTATGCATGCAACAACTCTATTTCATATACCTTGAGCACACTCTGTTTCCACACATTTTATGCATACAGCTACTTTGTTTTCGTATACCCTGTATGTACAGTGGTTTTATCCCATTCTCATAGTCGTTTTACTTCCATATATTCTATCACTGCGTCCCCATATCCATAGTTATTTTTGTTTCTATATACCAAGTTGTTCTACTATCGTATACATAGTCTTCTTTACACAGTCACTCTATTTCTCAAATAGTGAAGGGAATTTTGAAGAATAGCAGAGAACAGAGGTGATGGGCCTCATCATAAAAAATGAACCAATAGGGGTGAAGTACATGGAAGGCTATCCCCAGCTGAGAGGAATGTTGCAGAAGGCTGGTTGGTTGAGTTTCATTGAAAAATTCAATGGTTAGCATAAAGAAATCACCAAATATTTTGCTAGATTGTTTGATGGGATAGACATGGAAATAGGTGACATAAAATTTGCAGTGACCGAGTCTTTTATTGCTAAAGAAACTGAGCTACCAAGGTTAGGAGAGAGGTGGTTCGAGAACAAAGAATTTCATGATGAACTCTAGAAGGTCATTCTAAAAAATCTAGGCATGGACACTTCATTTTTTAGGAAAGGGATCCCAATCTCTGAACTTAAGGGAAAATTGAGTAGCATGTTATTAATTTACAAAAGTTTATTACATGTGAGAGAAGACTTGGTTCCATGTATGTATATCACATAAGACTGTTAATGAATTTTCTTGAATATGGAACCATCAATCTCCAATTTTTCTTGCTAGAGAGTTTGAGAAGAATGGCCACTAATGTTTAGAAGAAAATTGAAGCAATAGAAGCCACCCTTTATCATCATGGACTAGTAGAATTTTTAGTTGAGCATCACTTGAAGAGTGTAGGGGACAGATGGGAAAACCTTTTGGTCAGAAACTTCTTCCAAGATGCTCCAGAATTGCCTAAGGGAAGTCCTGTAAAAAGAAGTAGGAGAAGGAAGACCAGTCTCACCATTCGAAACACTTCTGAAACTTTTGTACAGAAAAACAATGAAGAAGAGCCCATCTATGAAACATTAACAGAGATTAGAAAGCAGATAAAGAAGAGAGGAAAAATGAAAGGAAAGGTTAAGGAAATCCACAAGAATATTCCTAAACCTTCATCATCTAAGGAGGATTGTTATAGACATTTTTGGGCACTGCAACCCCAATCATAAATGTCCATAAAATGAGGGCTCCTATGTCCCTAAAAGTGTTTCTTCACTACCTAAAGGAACAATGTCAACTGATTATATCATCTCCCAAAAGTTCTCCACTAAAAACTGCTAAGAAATGGTCAAAACTGGACCACATTGAATACCCAGTGCAGAGGGTGCGATGCATATCACCTTCATAGTGTAAAGGGTGTGATGCATAATGAATGGCCCCTCTATAGGGTGTGATGGTCAGGAATGGACAAATGGCAGGGATATTTTGTGAGGTGGAAGATCATGGAATCTTCCAGAAGCTTCCCCTCTGACACTTGCCTCTCTGATTTCGACCAGGTATGAGTAAGAGATCATCATTCTCTAAGTGGAATCAAGAACTATTAGAGAGAGGACACTAATCAAGACCCAAAAAGATGACTCAACTCCCTACAATCATCTATATATGGATCCCTCATCACAGAGATCTAGAGGCTGGAATCTTGTATCTTGTAGAGAAGTGTTGTTGGTTTTCTGGTGTAACTTCATAGTGGTGGGTGATCTAAGCTTTATTTGAGGTGAAGAAGGGATTTATTGCTGGAGGATGATGCTGGGTTAGAACATATGGTTGTAATCCTCTTGCTATTCTTGATCTTAATAAAGCTATTCAAGTTTTCCTCCATATTCTTGTATGTTTGCTTATATATGCATTTGTATGGTCAACACATATCTGGTCCTGTATTATTTACGAATATAGATCTTTTTTCTTCGATAATAGTATGTTTCTTTGATTCCACAGGTGCTCTTTGAAGCTGGGCAGATGAAGAAGAAGTGGCAAAGATCTATCAGGAAGGAGAGGAATCAAACAAGGAAACCAAGCGCAAGACTAAGGTTGGTGTCCTTTGTTCCACTCTCATCTATTTTCATAAAGGAAAATGAAAGTAGACTTTACTTGTTTGTTTCTAAGATAGCTACCAGTCTTAGTGCGAATACCAACTCCAAGTGGACACTATTCCCAGTAACAAAATGGCGACTCCGTTGGGGAAAGAATAGATTGTTTGTTAGTCTATCTTTGTTTATTTTATAAACTTACAGACAGAGCCTCAAGTCAAGTCAGCTAGCCTTCGAACTGCATTTGCTATACAAATGCAAAGTAGATCAATGCTGCTTCAGTCTATCTCCGGGTTTTCTTTATGAATTAAAAAATTGATCTGCAAACATTCTAATGTCCCTAATTGGTGGCTCTAGTAACCTCCTTAGGTCAACCCCTGTGATTTACATTTACTGAACTTCACTTACTTGGCCTAAATCTCTGAACTGAATTGCAAATTGTGAGTAAAAACTCGTATAAAGTCTCGCGCTGGTACCATCGCACCTTGCCTTCAAGGAAGTCTGTATGCATCGCACTTCCCATGTTCAGTAGGTGCGCTGCATACTGAATCCACTATGTGATAGGTGCGATGGTCAGGGAAGGTTAACTTTACCTTCAGACTTTGGTTTTGTCTTCACTATTTTCAGTTCTATTCAGGAGCTTTTCTTTCTGTGGTCAATATATCTCTGTGAAAATCCCCTTCTCTTACATCATTCTGCCTCTATTGTGCAAAGAACTGTAAGTGTTTTTATGTATTGTGCGCCATTTTTAGTTCTCTTTTGCAAAGAAGTAGCGTAGTAGAACTGTCGTTTCTAAATCTGAAAGTTTTGTAGCTGTCATTTTTAGTTATAGAAGAGAATCCCATTGTTCTTGATAGTCAATTATATAGTTACTCTTGTATATGATTTGAATTAGTAGTTTTTAAAGTGTCGAAAAGCAATTTTCATTTCGAAATCACAAAGTGTCGCCCTTACCTTCACTTTGTTTTGAAAAGAAATTTGTTGAGTGTTGTCGCCTTGAAAATAATTCAGATTTTCACATAGCTTTCTTATCGTCATTCATACATTAAGAATGCTGAAAACAAATACATGCATGTGCATTTGCATTTAGACTGCTTGGTTTGATTTAGGATTGTGCATTTAGTGTGTGCTTTGTGCACTTTGTTGAAAGATTCTCAACTTTCTTTCCTTAATAGCTAGGATTTTCATTGCCAAAAGAAGATTAAACAGTTGTTTATCATCTTAGATTGCATTTTAGGAATTGTATACACATCACGCGGTGAACTTGAAAGGAAAATTTTTAAACAAGATCAACTTAAAATAAATTTAATGAATCTAACAATGCTTTGGAACCTAGCACACAACATCTAGAGGTCTAGGCTAGAGACGTATTCCGGCGTCGTAAAACCTGGTAACTGTTGTTTTCATTGTTGGTTGGGTGATTCCTCCACTCTGATATGGCAAGTGCCAGTACGAACTTGTGCTCCCACGTACCGTCGAGTATATATTCGGAGACCACAATAGGTTGCATCCCTTTATCCTTAGGAAGTCATGTTTGCAACCCTATTGATCGCAATGCACTGAACACAACATTCGAGAAGATTGATTGTCGTACCATAAAAAGTATTCTGCATTTTTCTGATTGGTTTGGTAATCCCCTCTACCTAGATTTCCAGAGAAGTCTATTTTTTCCCTTTTCAGACTCCTTAAAAGAAAAGGTCCATCTGAGCACTTGTCACTTCAAGCTCATTAAAAATCGAAGGTGACTAGAGTCATCTTTTTTTTTTTCTCGACTCTTAAAAATTGAAAAAACAAGTTGTGTCGAAGCATCTAAAATTCATTTAATTCGAAAACATTTTCCCCTTTTCTTTTATTTGATCAAGTAATCCACAATCATGGAAGAAAGTCAATCAAAACCCTGTCGCTCGTGGAGACTTACGAGTCAACCGCCGTTGACTCCAGAAGCGAAACCATTCCAGACAAAGAAAACTCGTTTGACCGGATCAAAGTCCCCTAGGTTGGTTGGAGCAAGCACTCCGACATCCTCAGAGACTCTGGTTACTCTAAACATTTCTAGTATCCCTGCCTCTACAGAAGAAATTCCACAGCAACAAAAGGACATTACAACTGATCCTAGTGTGATGGTAAACACTTCTAATCCTGAACCAGCTCAATCTACGACTGATTTAGAAGGTGTTAGTCCCCAACTGTCTGCTGCTGCAGAACTTATATCTTCTTTGGCACCATAAATATTTTACGGACCTGACGGTCTGCCTCTTCCTCCTAGTTTGATTGCCATAGAAGAGATTGTGGAAGATCCTCCATCTAACACTCCAAAGTAACTTGGAGATGGGATCACCCTATATCCTTCTTCATTAGAAGATATTCACCCACCATCAGAAGTTCCTGAAGAATCACTAAGGAATCTTTTGGATAGGCTAAATATGTTTGAACAATCGTCAACATCAAGGACTGTGTTACCCGACACAGTAGGAGCATAAGCTCCTGCTGCTACTCCGACAATGTTCGCCGGCGTGCCATCTGTCCCAACCAACTCTCAATCGCTGGATGGAGTCCATCCACGGGCTGTTTCGATAGTATGGACTGTTCCAATTTGTTCGTCTGGAATTGTATCTGGAATCTCTCACATTGAGTCTCGACAAATCGATCCTTCACAGGATCAATTTGGGAAAACTGGTCCCCAAAGGCAAATCATTCCTTTGAGTACTGGATTACCATCATATGGAGGGTCGTATACCTTTTCATTTCCTTCTTCAGAAGGACAACCATGCATGAGTTCACAACAAAATTTAGGTTATGCTAGAATTACAACTAGCGGTTGGGTGCCAATCCTACCTCAACAATTAAGAGTTGTATGCTCAATGCAACAAAGTTTACCTATGACAAATATCCCCACTACGCTGGCTATTGTGGTAGTATCGCAAGTACAAGCGTTGCTAGTTGTATGCCAATCTCAAGCTTCACAGGTTATAACACAACAACCTCTTGTACCTACGACACAACCATGATCACCAATTAGTGGAATGACACAGGTTCAAATGGGGATCACCATTCCCCATGTTGGTCAAACAGTCAGTACTAGACAATAGCCCATGACTTCACAAGCATGGCTCGTGCAATACCAACAACCGCAATTCCAGCAAGCTTACCAAGGATATGAGCAACAAGTCTTTGCAAGTAATGGGCAGCCGTATCAACCATATCGTAATGGTTATTCCCATCAACCTTACCAAAGTTACCCACGTCAAATGCATTGTGCTGGTATGAAAATACCAACTGCTCAAATGATTCCATCTTATCCTGGGTATGCTCAACCAAGCCTAAATTAGCAGTTGCCTTTTGTTGCAACTTTAGAGTTACCAGATCTAAATCGACTAACGAACGTTCAAATTGCCTACGCCCCTTGGTGGCCTGCAATTCCGCATAAACTTCCATCTGATATTCCTAAATTTAATGGAAATCCAGGTGAAGACCCCTCGAATCATGTGATGACCTTTCATCTATGGTGTTCATAGAACACTCTCAATGATGATTCGATCAGGCTTCGCCTCTTTCAGTGAATGCTAACTGGTCCGGCAGCAAAGCGGTATATCAAATTGCCTAGAGCTTCATTTGATAACTTCAGTGCCCTAGCCACAACCTTTTTAACCCATTTTTAGTTACCCATAAGGTACGAAACAAGAACTGAGCTACTTACCAGTTTCAAACAAACGATGACCACTCACATATCCGATCATATTCATGAATGGTGACGTCGTCGTAGAATGGTAAAAACGTATGTCCCTGATCAACTATTGGTTGAACTGTTTATTAAGTCTATGTTACCTGCTATTACAGAAGATGTGGCAAAGGGAGGAGTCGTCACTGAAGAGCAAGTTATTGCTCGTGCACAATATCTAGACTTGATCTACACTCAGTCTAGCATGCTCTACGATAAAATCCCTGATGCTCTTAGACTAGAATTTTCCATTCCTCCGCCTCCTAAATCAAACAAAGGCTCTCATGTCGGCGATGGCATGATAGGTATGACAAGCACTAAAACCATAAAGGCTACGTCGGAAAAGGCCCGCACGGTTTTGTGTCAAAACACAAATGAGGAACTTCTAGCCTCGGAAGTAAATTATGTGTCGACAGACAAAGGCAAAGAACCCAAGCAACTGGGAGGCAAGAAGAAAAAACAAGGGAAGAAGAAAAACCAGGAGGACTCATCTCCTAAAAAATCTTCTACAAACCCTTCTGGGGATAGGAAACCAAAAACTCCATGTCATATATGTGATGAGGATCACCGGACCAGAGATTTTGCATATAAATATGAACTTAGAAAATCAGTCAAAAGTTCAAAAACCTTGGTTGTATTGACTGATCCGTTTCCGAACCCAGGAACAAATCTGGTTGCTAGCGAAAATGCTACCCCATCCCAAGTGCTAATGTTGTCGGTTTCAAAGCAACTGAATGATGCTTTGATATCGACAAGGAGTAAAGGTTACGGGAATCCACAGATGTTGAAAAACAAGGATAATGATCAACCTAGTTGTTCAACAACAACTTCGACTGAATTTGTGCCACCCATCATTCCTGAATTAACAATAAAACTGCCAAAGGGAGTAGTACACAAATCGACGTTTAATCCTCGTGCCAAAGTAGCACAACACTATAATATAGTGGAGGATTTAGCCCAATCACCCTCCGCGATGTCAACTCTTGAGGTACTGCAAAATTACCCCTCCCAAAAGCAGGCTTTATTATCAGCAATAGGTGGGATTGACCCAACGGATTCCAATATTGTACCTTTTAATCACAAAGGATATGACCCTCAGTTACCAGCTCAACTAGCTTTCCTATTCAAGTGAAAACCCTCAACAAAACTGTTCATAGAACAATTATTGATGAGGGGGCATCCACATGTATCATGTCGATGAGTTGCTGGAAAACTCTAGGGCCTCCATCCTTGTCGCGATCGTCAACGACATTAAAAGCATTTGATGGACGCACACACATCCCGTATGGAATATTAAGTAACTTGCAAGTCGAACTGGGGGAAAAAACAATAGAAATCGATGTTGAAGTCATCGATGGAAACCTCGATTACAACATCCTACTAGGAAGACCATGGATATATGCCATGGCAGTCATTGTGTCAACCTACTTTAGGAAAATTGCATTTCCTTCCCAAGGACGAATTACAATCATCGACCAACAAACGTTTCTCCCCAATAGTTCGCAAGTTATAGGAAGCATTCCGATGATCCATGGAAGCCCTAGCACGCTTCACAATATCGGAGTAGGCCTACTAAAAGACCCCGCATTAATGGGAACTATTTTCCTACCGCCTCCAACCAATTTGGTGGAAGTGGCTAATGTAGGAACCTGCAATATGATATATTCCATTCAAATGATGTCAGAAAATGATGTTCAAATGGATCATCTGCAAGTATTGCCTCTAACCCCACTGGAAATAATATAGCAATCAATATTTTTAGCATGGGGGGAAAACCTGTATCAACGCTTATCAAGCATTTGGATAGATAGGTCTAAGGAATATGGCACCCCTTCAGATCCTTGGTCGCAAGTACACTCTACAGATGAAGGAATCATTCAACCGATGATGATTGACGGGGCACCATGGGAAGATTACCACCATCGTTCCCATCTTCTAAACTGGAAAGAAGATAATTCCAGCAACCTAGACCATACTTCAGTATTTGACTTTCTGACGAATACCATAAATATGGTGGATTCCGAGAGAAACCTATCCAATATTGAAGAGACTACTGCCATAAATATCTCAACCAAAACAGATGTTGTAGAGAATATTCATGTTGGCAAATCTTGTTCTTCTTTAGAACTAGAAATATATAGCGCTCTCTTTCGCGAGTTTAGAGATGTCTTTGCTTGGTCATATGATGAAATTCCAAGTATTGAATCGAGCATAGTTGAACATGAAATTAAGATGTATCCATATGTCAAACCGGTATGACAATGGCTACTGCAGGTGCACCGCAAGAAAGTCATTGCCATCAAAGCGGAAGTTGAAAAACTCCTCCATGCTGGTTTTATTTACCTGGTTCCTCTGACCAATTGGGTATCGAATATTGTTCCTATGATGAAGAAACAAGGAATGATTAGAGTGTGCATTGATTACAGGGATGTAAATCAAGCTTGTCCGAAAGACAACTACCCTACACCCTTTATTGCCTAGATAATTGATGAATGCACCAGATGTGAAATATTTTCATTTATGGATGGATTTTCTAGCTATAATCAAATAAATATCCGCCCACAAGACCAATCAAAGACTGCATTCATTTGTCTGTGGGGCACATTCGCATATCGCAAGCTACCCTTTGGTTTAAAGAACGCAGGGGCAACTTTTCAGAGAGCAATGAACTATGCTTTCCATGACATCAAAAACAAAGTTCAACCATATCTCGACAATCTTCTAGCTCATTCGTGAAAGTAGATTGATCATCTGCGGCATTTGAAGAGCAATATTTCTACGTTGCCGACACTACAAGATAGGACTCAACTCACACAAATGCATGTTTTGTGTCAGTTCTGGTCATTTACTTGACTTTGTGGTCTCAAAGGATGGGATTCATCTCGACCCATGCAAGGTTCAGGCAATCATCGATTTGCCTCCACCTTCAAACTTGCTTCAGATTCAGAAACTCCAAGGGAAAGCAAACTTCCTTAGGAGGTTCATTCCAAATTACACCGAACAAGCTAAAGGTTATACTCGTCTATTGAAAAAATAAGTAGCCTTCATTTGGGATTAGGTCGTGCAAGCTTCCTTTGATGCTTTAAAACAATCCCTAACAAAAGTGTCATTAATGTATGCTCCTGATCATCAAAAAGACTTTAACCTATATCTGGCTGTAGCAGATAGAACCATAGCAATGGTTTTAGTTCAAGAATATAATGGAATTGAACATCCTATATATTATTTAAGCTAAAACTTAAATGATACGGAAAAGAAATAATCCTATGTTGAAAAGCTAGCACTAGCAGCTATTGAAGCGATACAGAGATTTTGACACTACGTCCTCTTCAGAAAAACTACCATTTTATCAGATTGCAACCCCATGACTTATATATTGTCGCGACAATTGCTGGGGCAAAAAGATTCAAAATGGATAGCAATTTTACAAGAGTTTGATCTAGAATTCAAAAAATACAAATCAAAGAAAGCCCTGGTATTTGTGGAGTTACTATGTGATCTCCCATCATCGTCCAACGATGCAACATCTGAAGAAGCAATTGTGGATGAAAGTTTGTTTCTGATATCTTCAAGCGATCAGTGGTATGGATATATAATCATCTATCTCCAAACAAAAACGTATAGGTCTAATACCTCACTCTCTGAACAATGATGCATTCGATACCAAGCGAAAGACTACGTGCTCGTTGGTGATACCCTTTACCGTCGTGGTATCGATACATTTCTGCAGAGGTACCTCACCCATGAGGAGGCCTAAAAAGTCATGAATGATTGTCATTTAGGTGCATGTGGGGGGCATCAATCCGGTTATGCTACGGTGCAAAAAATGTTGCGAGCAGGATACTTCTAGCCAACAATGTTCAAAGATTGCATAACTGCAGTTAGAAGATGCCATGCTTGCCAATTTTTCGATAGCAAAACCAGAAGACCACCCACACTACTGCAACCAGTAGCTTTTGTTGGGCCATTCGCCAAATGGGGCATAGATTTCTTAACATGTAACCCCACCTCGACTGGGGGCATGGGTATATCATAGTCGTGGTAGACTATTTTACCAAATGGGTCGAGGCGATGCCTACATTAAACAACAGTGGCGAAATGGCTTCCCTTTTCTTTTTTAGTCACGTAGTCTCCAAATTTAGCGTTCCAGAGGCCATAGTCATAGATCATGGGTCGCATTTTCACAATCACATGATGGTTGAGTTGGCTACCAAATTAGGACTATCCCACGACAGCTCTACTTTGTACTCTCTGCAAGCTAACAGATAGGTTGAGGCAATCAACAAGGTCATAAAGCACATGTTGTAAAGGATGATCGAAGTCCATAAACGGAGTTGGCACCTGATCCTGTACTCATCCTTGTGGGCATACCAGACATCGATGGGAAATGCAACCGGGTTTACACCTTTTCAACTTGTGTACAATCTTGAAGCAATCTTACCAGTTCAATGTGAAATCTCGTCCCTCAAACTCGCAGTCGACCTTCTCCCCAGAACCTCAAAAGAAGAGGCTTGTTTCTTGGAACTAATCCAATTGGATGAAACCCATCGCGATGCGGCTTCAGCTAATGAAGCTCATAAGAAACGAGTCAAAGTGTAGTTTGACAAAAATGTCAAACCTCGCGCCTTCTCAGAAGGTGACCTGGTCTTACTTTATGACCAGGAACCCGATAAGTTGCGAGCAGGGAAATTCAAATCGTTATGGATGGGTCCTTATATTGTTAAGTGTGTATTAGAAAAAGGAGCCTACAAGTTGATGGACTATGATGGGATTCCACTGGCACAACCTCGCAACGGGTTGTACCTCAAGTGTTACTATGCTTAATTCCACGTAGTAATCCTTATGCTTTTGTTACATTTCTGTTTCGCTAAGAGCAATTAATTTAGTTAGGTAATCTGTTTTTTTGCATTCGTTGCAGATGTCAAACCTATTGGAATCATTTGTTGGATATGCTGATGGAGCGAGTTGTAGTTCACGGAACCTGTCTTTTACGGCATGGGCCATTTTCGATCCCAGCGGCGAGTTAGTAAGTTTCAAAGGAGTATGTATTGGTCGATCGACGAATAATATCGCTGAATACAGCGCGTTGATAGAAATCCTCTCTGATGCCATCACACATGGCATATGTCGACTTGTCATCAGGCTAGACTCACAAATCGTCATTCTACAACTCACTAGCATCTATTCCGTACGGAATCTAGCTATCTATCGCATGTCCCTAAGAGTTAGGATTTTGGAAAGATAGTTCGATTTCATTCAATATCAACATATTTCCAGAAGTCTAAACACATTGACAGACTCATTGGCAAATTATGTGTTAGATAGACATTTTCAACATTTATAAAAAGAAGCATCACACTAATATATGCAACAAGATCATGTAACTTAACCAGAATAAAAGCTCTGAAAATAAAAAATATATACATAATTGTTTATATTTTATACATAGTGTTTTGTAAACAAGACAAAATTGGTCAAATGACCCAAAGCTCAGAATGCTAGGGGGAACCCTAGTGTAATGATGCTGGTGAGAGCAAGTCACTGCTTATGCAATCATGAGTAAAAGCCTAGTCCATCGACTTGGCACTCCAGTAGTATGTCGCTGCAACCGCAGAGGCAGCTCGTCGATCCTCACATCCAGGATACCAAGGGTGAGACCCTTGATCTGGTCCTGTAGTGATGAAAGAGTCTCGACCACGTCAAGTTCACGAAGGATGGCCCTCCCCACAGCGTCTCCTGCTGGAGCGGCCGCTGGGTCTTTGCAACGTACTGTTAGTCGAACTGGTCCAAAATCTGCATGAGCACATGAGTTTTGATTAGTCTTGGTCAAGAAAACATAAGAAAATTATAAAGAAAAATGAACAGAGATGAGGTCAGAAGATTTAGCCATAACACCCCACTACTCGCCGGCCGGTAGCACTAAATCCAAGTCACCCCGGAAATCCATGCCAGCATATGGAAACTTGGTGTAAACCATCTCCTGACGATCGAACCACTCAAAGAAAGAACAAAACTGCTAATGGTGAATCAAGGAATCAATGACCATTATCACGAGTAGTTTTAACATGGAATTCAAGCTCGTTAAAAAATAAACATAAGCAAATGAGCAAATGTTTCCCCCAGAGTTTAAGCTCATTAAAAAATGAACTGGTAAATAACCATTGTGAATGCCTTATCATCAATTTTTGAGCCTTGGTCGTGTTCTCATCATCACCTCCACTCTGTTTTTAGCCGATAATTCACCTCCATTTGATTGTTTACCCTTTCGAGGAACATCTATGAAGAGTGATTCTATTATCCATCCTTGTGACACTGCCATGATTGGAAAAATTCCAAACCTTACCTGGAATCAGCTGCTACCTGAAATCATCACTCATTCCTTGAAAAACAAGTCTCCTTTAAGCTCTTTCCAAACTGACTCATAAAATAATGAAATTGCCAAGCGATTAGCCTCTCCCGGCTCGTTAAAGTCATTGGAATTGCATCCTCCTCTATATTTTAATCTTTTGGGACCTGAGGGATTATTACACAAAACGATCGAGCTCTTGTCTTGTTCAGCCTCGTTAAAACTATTGAAAATTCATCCCTTTCATATTATTTTTACGCTTTTTGGACTTAAGGGATTATATGGTGAAAAAGAATCTTTGGAGTTTCCTTTCCATCCCTTTCAGACTCTCTAAAATTGAAAAGGACCGAGTTATCTTTGTCGTTAAACTCGTTAAAACCTAATAGCGACAAACTCATCCAAATGGACGAGAATGAGTTTCACTATCGTTAGGCTCACTAAAATATAGCGAGAGGTTTGCCCGAAGGGCGGATTATAGAAAAAGCATATGTTATCCTCCTCAAGATTGACAAAAATAAAGAGGTACTGGTTAGCAATGACTGGGGAAAATTGGGAAGAAAACTTGGAAAATCTTTATTGGTAGTAAGTCGCTCTTGAACATGACACTTTCCTTCCGCATCCAAGCCGGGTTGGGTTGTTCCGTTCACTAGTCATATCAGCATTGGTTCATCACACCATCCATATTTGGGGTTAACACTACCAATCCATTGTCAGTGTTTCCGATATGTTCAAGAGAGCTCATTTAGACAGTTCTCCTACGTCTCACCCATTGCAATACATTCACGCTCCATTCTTTTCCTGACCGTTGCCCTGAACATTGTCTCATCAGATCGTTTTCAACTCCAAAATCATTTGCTTCATTCTGTGTGATAGATGTGGGATTCATTAAGGCCCTCCTACGATGGGTCACTTCTTCTCGACATCAACTCATTATCTAAGAAGTCGACCTAGGAACAACCCTTTCAGTGCTTTGAAGCTTGCATGCCTCAGTGGAAAGTTTCTCACTTTCGGCGATAGGTTTACATTAATGGCATTTGACTGAGAGATTTTGCGCAGTGTTCAACGCCAAGTCCCTTTTCACACCACGTGAATTGTACTGTAGTACTTTGAGGGTCATTGTCATTATTGGTGATACCTCTCATGCCTGTTAACAGCTTACATCATTGACTGGTAATCAGGCGATGTCTTTCCATGTTCGACTCCAGAACATTTTTCACATGGATCGACTTGTACTCCGAGTGAAGATTGAATGAGTTTTGAAGACCCCAGATCTAGTTTCATCCATCCGGGATGCGATGTATTCAGGAATATAAAGACATCAAATGTACATCATTGCCGAACAGATGATCATCCAAATCAAAGGATGATGAATCCGAATCATTAGTTTGCCACACAGACAATTGTCTGTCCTATGTACATGAAAATGAATTTATAAAGCTGAGCATGGGAATGCCCACCTCAGCTAGATCATGAAAAAATGTTGTCAAGATAATGTATTTTATTGTATCTTATTACAGGTCGCCTCCGATCTGGAAAAAACTTCGGATCCTCATGGTAAAGAATTTCACCAGACATCAAAATATTAATGACCTCATGCTTTAGGGGGCAACTGTTATAGACATTTTTGGGAAATGTAACCTGAATCATAAATGTCCATAAAACGAGGGCTCCTAAGTCCCTAAAAGTGTTTCTTCACTACCTAAAGGAGCAAGGTCAGCTGATTATATCATCTACCAGAAGTTCTCTACTAAAAACTGCTCAGAAATGGTAAAAACGGGACCATACTGAATACCTAGTGCATAGGGTGCGATGCATATCACCTTTCGAGTGTAAAGGGTGTGATGCATACTGAATGGCCCCTCTGTAGGGTGTGATGGTTGGGAATGGACAAATGGCAGGGACATTTTGTGAGGTGGAAGATCATGGAATCTTCCAGAAGCTTCCCCTCTGACACTTGCCTCTCTGTTTTCAACCAGGGATGAGTAAGGGATCATCATTCTCCAAGTGGAATCAAGAAATATCAGAGAGAGGACACTAGTCAAGACCGAAAAATATGACTCACCTCCCTACAATCATCTATATATGGATCCCTCATCACAGAGATCCAGAGGCTGGAATCTTGTATCTTGTAGAGAAGTGTTGTTGGTTTTCTGGTGTAACTTCATAGTGTTGGGTGATATAAGCTTTATTTGAGTGAAGAAGGCTTGCTTGCTGGAGGATGATGTTGGGTTAGAAACAATATGGTTGTAATCCTTTTTCTATTGTTGATCTTAATAAAGCTATTCAAGTTTTCCTCCATATTCTTGTATGTTTGCTTATATATGCATTTGTATGGTTAACACATATCTGGTCCTATGTTATTTATGAATATAGATCTCTGTTCTTCGATAGTAGTATGTTTCTTTGATTCCACAGGTGCTCTTTGAAGCTAGGTAGACGAAGAAGAAGTAGCAAAGATCTATCAGGAAGGAGAGGAATCAAACAAAGAAACCAATCACAAGACTATGGTTGGTCTCCTTTGTTCCACTCTTATCTATTTTCATAAAGTTAAACAAAAGTAGACTTTACTTGTTTGTTTCTAAGATAGCTACCAGTATTAGTGGGAATCGCAGCTCCAAGTGGACACTATTCCAGGTAACAAGGATGAACAACTACTTTTAGAGAGATTAATCAAAATCAGAGATCAACTCAATAAAGAGTAGGAGAAGGGAAAAAGGAAACATGTTATAGAGGAAGAAATCATAGGCTCCCAAAGTTTGAGGAGAATTTTTAGACTTAGGGGCAAAGTAAAGAAAGAAAAATCAAAAGAAACCCAGTTCATAGGTTTGGGGGAAGAAACTCCAACTCAGTCGCATGGCAATATTCCATATGAGAAAATCCTATAGAACTCTCCTGAGCAAAACTTTGAAAGCAACCTAAGAAGAGCCTCTCCAGGTATTAATCCAGTCAAACAGAAAATTTATGACTAAATAGAGTCATTGGAGAAAAAGAGTACATCAGTGGACCCAGGGACTTCATCTAATCCTAAGCAGCCTACCACATCACAAGAAACTTTGACTAGCTCACTTAAACATGAAATCTATGAGCTAGAAGTTCTAAATAGCCAAAGAGAAAATGAAGCCTTAAAAGAACAGAACAAGTTGGATAAGGTTATCCATTATAACACTATGCTTCACTTGGGTTTACGGCACAAGAAGAACATAAAACTAGAAGGGAAGAATAAGAAGCTAAATAGGGCACTCATTAACCTCAAGTTCAGATTTCTCATGAGGAGGCCTAGGATGGCAGTTGGTGCAAAGAAAAGCAAGAAGAGGTTGAATGTTTTTGCTGAATTCTCAGAACCAATGTAGTAGGATGAGGGAGTTTACAATTTTGATTACATGGGGACATGCAATAGTTTAGCAGTGGGGGTATGTTCAGTTCTAAAACTACCTTTCCCTTAGCTACTTTTCTCATCCTTCCTTCTTTGTTTTTCCATGAAAAATGCATCCTTATCATAAAAAACCATTATGCATTGCCTCAAGGAGTATATTTCAGTGATTTACAGGATATACTTTTACGTTTTCTATTTGAATAAGTTTTCATCTTTTAGCTATGGAACTTAGTCACATTCTGTAGCTAATCGACCGTTCTACAGCTACGTCCATGCTTTTTCAAGTTCTACGTGTCAAGAGGGGAAAGTACTACATGGGTAGCTTGGAAAACATCAGGGCATGGATTGTATCCTATTAATCTGGCCTAGACTGATGAGGAAGACTCTGGTCAAAGGGAAGTCAAACATAGAAACCTATGGCAAACATGACTCTGTTTTGTACATGACTCTTAGTGATGGGATCCGAAGCAGTTTCCTAAGGCCACAAATTTCATCTACCACCTACGCAAACATAATCCAACAACCATTACCATAAGGTTTATGTTTACAAGTAATCAAGGACAAGAATTTTTCATACTTGCATGTCGACGTGTTTTGTTGTAGCTTATTTCTTTCTTTCAAACAATTGTATAATTTCCCTATAAAGACCTATGTGAAGAATGCAGAACAATGCAGTTTTTGGCTTATGTATTCAGTTCAGATTTCCACTTTGTAGTTTGAAGAATTCATTCTTTGTTTTTTATATAAAGATGGTGTTTCATGGTTACCTGAAGCATTATGGAGTGTTGATTAAGTGCTTATAGCCGGAGACCTTTACAGAGGGCCCTTGCATTGGTCAAGGTTACATTTCATTTCTATTTTTTCTTTCATAGTTAACTGTAAATTCACTGTGTTTTTTTCCATAATGTTTATAACCATGTTCTAACTTTGTTCATAATGCAGTTTGTGTCATCTTCTTATTAGCATAGAATAGCTTTTTTGTTTCACTACTTTCTAGTTTCTTATCAGTAGCTTGAAGTTGATGTTAGTAGCGTAGAGTAATTTAGATTTTCTACTCATTAGTCTAGTTTCTTTCATTTTTTGTTCATTAGTCTTTAGATCTTGAATTTAACTTATCAATGCCATTTTTTTCTTAGTTTAATAATTCATGTTGTAAGTGAATATTTCCAAAAGCCCTTTTAGTTGATGGTTCGTCTTAAAACTAAGTGGTGAAATATTTCATTTATGAATGTGTCTTTCTCTATATTTTTATGTTTACTTTTTCTTAGAACAATGAAGTATGGAACCCCTCAAAATGATATCACAAGGAAATAGTTCTCCTAAAATTGTGTAGCAAAGTGATAAAGCACTTCATCTAGATGTTATAGTAGATTAGTTGCAACTTTTTTTTTGATAAGTAAGAGAATAACCTTCTATTAAGCTAGCCAAAATTACATAATGTACAAGAAACACACCCGCTCTAAGAGAGTGTCCTAGCCAATAGGGCTGGTAGAAAACTAAAAGAAGCCTAAAGAAGCCCTGGAAACCAAGGAATGATGCCCACACAAATCCTACAAGTATCCCACCGAGGGCCCATAATGGGACCCACAACGGACCACTCTAAAACCAACAAACGGACTTGATGACAACTATAGGTTAAAAAAACTAAACAATTTCAAGTCCAAGACTCTAAAGCAACATGCACGAACCAAATACTGCCATTGATTAGTCAACCCCAATCCAATGGTCATCGTGGATATCAGGCA
The DNA here is from genome assembly GCA_000404065.3 of Pinus taeda. Taxonomy (NCBI): domain Eukaryota; kingdom Viridiplantae; phylum Streptophyta; class Pinopsida; order Pinales; family Pinaceae; genus Pinus; species Pinus taeda. The sequence continues at coordinate 56,261 of APFE031352134.1, read as the reverse complement.
GACAAGAAGCGTGGGGGTTAACCATCCGATGAGGGTGATTTTCTATCACCTCTCGTCACAACGTGCCACACGATGAGTGGAGTCGAAGGAACATAACAAAAGACCAAATACCATTCTTATCCTACTCAATATATCATTTGTGGTTTTGCATCCACAGTTTCATAGAAAAACCAGACCCCTTTTTCACGAAGCGATGACCGTCAGACCATTCCCGGAAACATTTCTGAGCCTTTCACTTGGATTTTCCATCAAATACCCATTGTACCAAATGAAAATAGGCAACCAGATCTATGGTGCTACCCAATTTGTTATCTTCGTGATTCAACCAAAAGTGATCAAAGTTTTAGAGAGCATCCAAAATAAAAAAATGTAGATGATTTAGGTGACCCCATCCTCCCACCTGTGTCCTAAATCCCTTCGATCAATTCTGTTCATCCATAGTTCCATATCTTTGGTTTCCAGATGGAAACAATTCTCTTGCAATTTTCCACTAGGTAATGACTCGCAAGCATGTCAAGAATCCCTATCCCTATTGATCACTCCTTCATTGGCCAACCGATCTGCTAACATATTTTCTTTCCTTTTCACATGAACAAATCTTATCACTTTAAGGGTTTGTAGGTGAGAGTGTATATGGTAAAAAACCTACAGTAGCTTCCAATGCTTTAACACTTTATCTGGCAAAGCTCCATTGTGTATTTTCTTGGCTCCTCTAATGATCAATTTTGAATCTACTTCAATGATAGAATTTTGGAAATTTGCCTCCACCAGGATTTCCAACTATTGCTCTAATCCTAGGAGCTTGGCCATGTTATTGGTACCCTTCCGCAGGTGGCCATGGAAGATGTATTTTGTTTGCCCCTAATGATCTCTTATGGCACCCCCAAAGCCAGCTACCCCTGGATTTCCCTTAGAAGCTCCATCAATATTTACCTTGAAGAAACCCTGTGGAGGGGGCTTCCAACTACTGGCCCCTATGTTTATTGTTCTCACTCCCTTTATTATTCCTTGAGGACTGATGGACTAGATTCCCAAATTAAGTATAATATTCTCCTCTTGAGGTAGAGGAGGATCCTTAAGAAGTGAATTCAATAGAATTTTTACTGAGTCTTTAAGCCGTTTAAGAATTTATCGATTATGCATTATGGCTCTCTAGCTTTATCTTTGAAGATCCTCCTATTGTGCTCTTTCCAAACATTCCAAATGACAAAGCTTGGTACCAGTATCCAAGCTTTGTTAATGATCTCATTCCCTGAGAAGTTCTTTCTCTAGTTTTTCAAAGTGTTGCAGATGCTCAGACTGTGCCTGTTCGTTTGTCTGAAGATTGAGGCCACCCAGTTCCGAACCTTAGCAAAAAAAGGGCAGAGGTTGAGAAGGTGTTTAATCATTTCCTCATGTGAGCCACAAAGGTGACATTTGGAAGGGTGACTGAAGACTTCCTTTAGGATGTTTTCCTAAGTTAGGATCTTTCTTTGATGCACTAGCCAGATGAATAACTTTATTTTCATCCAGTGAAGGGTTTTCCAAAGCTCCTTCCAAACTTGATCAATATTCACAAAGTTAAATCCTGTGACTACCTATTTTGCCTCTTTTAGGTTAAAGTTACCTTCATTATTCTTCGCCCATCTTAATTTGTCAGGTGAGGAGGAAACTAGAATCTATCTACACTTGAAGTTCTAGATAAGAGAATCTGCCTTGGCCTTCAAAGGACTGTCATCACTATAACTTAGATCCTTCCATTTCCTCCATTTTTCGTTCTTCCTTCCCTATTCCCAGAAATATTTTACCATTGATAGACCTTTGCTATCTGTGTCTCTTTTGAGGGTTTCCATGTCATTCATGTACAAGATGGGTTCCTGTTGCTAGCTGTCCTCCCAAAATCAAGCATAGTCCCCTGCTCAGAGTTTCCAGAAACAGTATTGCTGAACAATGCTTTTATTCTCCCAAGCAATGTTCCAAATGTGCGTTCCCCTGATTTGTCCTGAAATTCTAATATGATCCTTCTCCTACCAAATCTTGGCATAATTTTGTTTCCAAAGCTTGGCCCAGGGGGCATTCGGCTCCTTAATCCATCTCCACCAAAGCTTAGCTCCCGAAACTTTGCTGAGAGTCTCTCGATCATGCAACCCCAAGCTGCCAGGGCTTTTGGGCTTACAGAGCTTGTCCCAGTCAACTAAAGCCCACTTATTTGTCTATTCCCCTCTGCCCCACAAAAATTCTCTTTATATTCTCTTGATCTACTGGTTAATACCTTGAAGAGCAAGGAGAGCTACAACCATGAAAATGGGAATGGCCTCCAGTACTGCCTATGTGAGCACAGGCTGCCCTGCTAAGTTTAAAGATCCACTTTCTGATCTTGTTCTAAAGTTTGTTTAAAATTTGTTCCAATATTTTCTTTCTTAGAGATTTGTCAGTAAGAGGAATGCCAAGATATTTGGAAGGCAACTATTCCCTTTGAAAACCAAGAATGCTGGTAATGTTTCTCTGTATAGCAATATTAGTATTAAAGAAAAAAACTTTGGACTTGTTGAGGCTTACCTCTGTATTTGCTTCCATAGCAAAGTCATTTAGGATATTTTTTATTGCTCTTGCTTCCCTAACTATGGGTATGCCCTACAACATAGTATCATCGACAAATTGTTGATGAGTGTTAGCCTCTCCATCCGAGGTGAGCTTGATAACCTGAATTCTACCTTCAACATTAGGTATTTTTATTGCACTACCTAGCCCTGCCATCATGAGGATGAAAAGGAAAGGTGAGAGTGGATCTCCTTGTTTAAGCCCTCTTGAAGGTGTAAAGGTACTTGAAGGAGCTCCATTAAGCATAATGGAAAAACTAGTCATGGTAACTAGTGCCATAACCCATCTTATCGAGTTTTGGTCAAAGCCATAGGCTTTTAGAATAACTCGGATATAAGACCAACTTAGTTTTTCATAGGCTTTTGCAAGGTCCAACTAAATTATCATACCTGCGTAATTGTTGCATTTGAGAGAGTGTGCCACCTCATTTGCTTGGATGATGTTGTTGAGAATTTGTCTTCCTTCCACATAGCATATTTTCTCCTCCGAGATGAGGGAACGTAGCAGGGGCTTGATTCTATTGGTTATCACTTTGGAGATGATTTTATACACCACATTACATAAGGCTATGGGTCGAAATCCATATGGAGTCATAGAATTTTCATTTTTGGGGATTAAGGCTATGAAGGAAGCATTCAGTGCTTTTAGAACCTTTTTGGATTTTCTTGAGTCTTCCACAACCTCGAGGATGTCCTGTTTGACTGTTTCCCAGCAGGCTTTGAAGAATTCTACATTTAATCCATCCAGCCCTAGTGCTTTTCCACTTTGCATTTCCTTAATCACCTCACTGACCTCCTCCTCCGAGACTGGCCTATTGAGATTGTGGTCGTCCTCTCTGGTAACCAACTTAGGAATATACTGCGTGAACTGATCAATGAACCTAGATCTATCCTCCATTGGCACCTTTGCAATATTGAAGAAGTGTTGTACTAGACTTGATTCCATGTCTTTGTGAGAGACAAGCTCAATACCTTGAGAATATTAATTTTTGTGATTCTATTGTGTGCTCTGTGGGCCATAGTGGATTTGTGGAAGAACTTTGTATTTCTTTCTCCCTCTTTGATCCATTGAATCCTAGATTTTTGTCTCCAGAAAATTTCCTCTTGTAAGCATCGATCCTCCCATTATTCCTGCAAAGAGTTAGCTAGTTTTTTCCTCTCTTCATTGAAGCCCTCTGTGATATTCATCTGATTGATTTCCTGGAGTTTCCCCTCAGTTACTATTCTAGCTTTGAGGATATTGTAAGTTTCCTTTTGGTTCCAAGCTTTAAGTCTGGATTTGATATGTTTTAGTCTCTGCTAGAGCATGAAGATTTTAGTACCCTAAATATGCAACTCCTCTTTCTACCATTTATCAATTTTACTGGTGAATTTGGGGTGTGCGAGCCAGGCATTTTCAAATCTGAAGGGCCTGTTTCTTGGAGTTCCCGTAAAGGTAGCTTCTAGCTGAACTAGCTAGTGATCCGAGTCTCCAAAGGGAAGAGTGGAATCTGTGATGGCTAGTCCTGTGATGAGGAGATCCTCAGAAACAATAAATATACCAGGTTTGGAAGCCACTTGGGAATACCCTCCCCTTTTATTGTTCCAAGTGAAGGTTCCATTCAATGTCTCAGTGTCCACTAGTCCCATGTTCATAATGAAATCTTGGAAGGTTCAGAGTCTCTTCCTGGTTGTCTAGTGCCTCCTTTTTTTTCTGAAAGAGATTTTATCATATTGAAATCACCTATAACTATCTAAGGCATATTGGGATGTCTTGCTCTTAGACCTTCTAGGGAGGTAAAAAGCTTGAGTTTAACTACTTGATTTTGAGGTCCATAAACATTTGTTATCATGTGTGTCTCCTTAGCACCAATAATATTACACACCAAAGACAAATAGTTCCCGGATGCTTCAACATCCAGGATTCCAAATTTCTATGGATCCCACAGCATGAGAATCCCACCTGCTGAGTTATACTCCTTAACCTCTAAATACTCATACTTGATTAACCATTTGTTATGAATTTCTCTTATTTTGTCCATTGATCATTTAGTCTCCTGAATAAAGACCATGTCTAGTTTTTCTTCTTTTATTCTACTACTTAGATTCCTATGTTTCCTTCTACTACCTATACCTCTAAAATTCCAGGTTGTGAGCTTCATTCAGAAAGGTTAGTAAAGGAATAGCTGGTAATATCTTTCATATTACCTGAGTTAATTAGTAGTTTTGTGCATTTGCTTAGTAGTTCATTCTGTCTTTTCCTTCCTCTTTTCCTTCCCGAGTTCTTTGGAGATGGTGCATGTGAGTTATCAATCATTTTGATCCCACTTGGCTCCTAGCTTTCATAGTTTCTTTTGACACTCGTTCCCTTCGATTGTGCCCTCCATAGAAAGAGTTGTTGAACTCAATCATAATCTTCTTTTGGCAAGGAGTCCACTCCTTTGTTCTTTCCTTGTTCCAAAAATATTTCTAGATCTAGATTTTCCCTGTCTAGAATCACTTGTAGTTCATCATCCTCCATTCCTGTCTCACTTGGAGTCATCTCATGGTCCTTACTGAACTCCATGCCTCTTGGTAGATCCTCCTTCTGCTAGTTGTTTACTGTGATACCCCCCATTTTAGCTTGCGTATCCTGCCCCTTAAATATGTTTTTCCTGTCCTAGACTGTCTTCACGTTCTCCTCTACTTCCTCTAGGATTTTGAAGCTATTGTGTTTCGTGTATATATCTCCACTAATCTTCTTGTATGGCTGTTTACCCCGTTTCCCTTTTCACCCAACCTTGGTGAAACCTTCGTGATCTCTATCCAAATAGGTTTTCCCATTGTCGTCCATATTGTTTGTTAGGAAGTCTTTGAATAGATGACCATGTTCATGACATTTGTAGCACCTAAATGGTATGTGCTCATAGTCCACTGTTTGCACCCATTCTTCATCATATAACTCTAAAATTATTGCTTATGGAAGGGCTCTGGATAGATCCATTTCCACACATATTCAGGCAAAGGAGGTATATTTACCTTCAAGGGTTTCCTCTGATATCTTTAGAAAATGTCCTAGCTTGTTGCCTATGGTTTTTGAAGAATCGGGTTGCCAGTAATCCAGAGGTAATGAGTATAGTCTAATCCAAACCAGTACGGATGTAGATGTCTCACATTCCAGGACAAAGTTCATCATCCATGGCCACATGTAGAGTCCTACCATAGCATAGAAGTAAGTCCCTCCTTCAAATACTCTGTCTTTGTCGTCTAGGCTAGCGAACACCACCATGAAAAAGCCCTTAAAACCCAGATGTAAATGTATTTCTCCCTTTGGCTTCCAATGGCTCCTAATCTAGATATGTAATGCACTCTCTGCTGGCCATAACCCCTTTAACTTGCCAATGATCGCATGTTCTTTCATATGGTCCCTATGTTCTTGAATCACTGGATCACTTAGTATGACCTGGGGAATGATGCTTGATTTTGGTTTACAAACTTCTGTACTTCTTGTGGAGGTCGTTTTCCTACTGTTGCCTCCCTTCTCCTTTTCTTTACTTATTTCCTACTGATTTCCTTCCTAATCCTAGAATTCATTTCTTCCAAATGTTTCCTTGCCTCTTGCTTCTGAAATCTTTTCCGATAGTTTTTTTAAGTGCTTCCCTCCTGCTTCCTTGCCTCCCTCTGTGACTACCTCACTATATGAGGGAGCGACACTCACCCCTACATGTCCCACCATGGAACCCTAATGCAAAACCATATCACCAACTTCAATCCTTGCTCAAGCTCAATTGCTCACCCCCCCCCTTTCTTGTTACTTACGTTATTCCCCTTGAAATGAATGCTTAGATTAGTTGCAATTTTACTTTCAGTCTTGGTATTTCATTTAATTTTGTTGCAATTTCATCTTCATTTTTAGAACAATGAAGTATTGAATCCCTCAAAATGCTATCACAAGGAGGTAGTTCTCCCAAAATTGTGTAGCAAAGTGACAAGACACTTCATTTAGTTTTTATGATAGATTAGTTGCAATTTCATTTTCAATCATAGTTTTTCATTTAGTTGCAATTCCATTTTCAATTGTTCATTAAGTTTTGATTCTGTAATAAATTAGATAATAGTTGTAATATTTTGTTTTTGGTTAATCATAGATAGTTGCAATTTCATTTCCATTTTTAATATTATCTCTAATTTCCTTTCTTTAGATTCTTAGCAGTAGTAGATTTAAGATTTTGTTAAGTACATTACAGAACATTATGAATTAAAAGATCAAAACCCAAAAACAGCTTAAAAATCAAGAACACTGAAGTAGGAAGGGCCATCTAGCACATAATTTAGGACACTAAATTGACTAAACATGCATCTTTTGAGATGAGTGGGATGCTAGGCTACTTACAGGATTTCTCATGAAATTTGCACAGTTTTCTAGGTGAACAGATGGTTGGCTGATGGGGTGGCTCGCTGGAAAAACTACGCAATTTTTTATGGGAGACAGGGACAAAATCTTGGTGTCTGTCTGGCCTATCTATGTAGTTTCATCATTCAATGGAGTGGATAAGGTCTACATCTTCTACACAATTTTTGAGGGGAGTGAGTCCCAGGGTCACTGCCTGGTCAAACTCTCTAGTTGACTAGCACAAGGTTTGGTTTGTTAGATTACGAGCAATACAGATTGAAATGGCTTGCTGAGGAACTTCTGCACTATTCTGGATGATAGTTAGTTCATTCAATTTTAGGATTGCACACAACATGTTTCCTAGGAGACAACCTCAATATCTACACAATTTTGGGCAACAATACATGTTCACTGAGGGCTGAAACTATGCGATGTAGCTCAACGAAGGTCTAGTTGTTCGATGGTTATCCAGTCGTCGGAATTTCAGCAAAATGACTAAGTGATTGAGTGACTGAACTTGTGCATACATGACCTTGCGAACACACACTCAATATGACTTGACAACAAGAAAACTCAAACCATCAAGACAGCATATACTTAGTGTGACTGACTGATGGTGCGAGTGACAAGTGAGACAATTATGATAGATCGTTGAATGGCCACGATGACACTTGCACGATAGTGCATACAACATTGTGTGTGAGTTTGATAGATGTTTATATAGAGAACACAACTTAAACAAAACCTTCAACATCACCAGAATGAGGTCGCAAGCATGACATAGTAATCAACAAGTGGAAGATGGCAGTTGGTCAGACAAGTGAAAAAGAAGAAAGACATTTAAAGAAACACATAATATGACTTTTTGTGTTTTTGCACATGCATGTTACTTAGGCCAAGGTGATATGAAAATTGACAAGGAGTCGTATAAACTCAACTAAGAAGTGTACTTCGAAAGATGTTCCATACTTACCATACTTACCCTCAAGATGATCATGTTGGCATTATGATGCATGTGATGTCTTTGATGGCAACTCACTTGAACCAAAATAAGTATATGGTAACTAGATGAATCTATAGGTCAGATCAGAAATGACAGAATGATGCAAGAAGGATATCACAGGTGACATAATGATGGAACAAAATTATGGTCAAAGGTTTACAGATCAGAATTAGAAGGTTGAGATAGGGATATTGTTAGTTTTGCGTTGTCCTTGATAATAAAGGAGATTATTAGTGTTGTCCTTGATAGACAGGGATATTGTTAGTGTTGTCCTTGATAGAAACCTAACTGATGAGTTTTGCTTGATGAAAACCTATTTTATGAATGGACTACTTGGTAAAGGTATAAAAACAGAGTGTGACAGAATGCATGGCAGTTGTGTTTATAGATGTGACAATCAATTCAAAGGAATCAATTTAAAAGTGATGTATGATGGAAACTCACATTGTAATAGGTCTACTCAGAGGTAACAAATTAATGGCATAGAAGAACAATATGATGCGACAAAGGATTACAGATCTGAAGCAAGAATTAAGGAAAGAGAATGGTTTAAGTTTCATACGTTGTTTACCCTAGTCCAAGTAGTGAATACACGTGGGTACAGAGAATAAAATGAGCATATACGTATGCACATAGTTTCACAGAAGGAAAAGGTTGTAAGGGATAGAAAATTTAGGTTCAAGAATAGTAGGGGTTCCTACCATGGTATTGGCCCACAGAAATAACCACGGAAAAGAATATCAATCCAGTGTAGGATTACCATCTACATAACTATGATTTTGACCCAAGGCATTTAAAAAGGCTAAAAGTATATAAGGAAGTGAAGATCAAAGGTATAAGTGTGCGAGTAATGAAAATCTTATGAAGAGTTACATCAAAATACAATATGCCTGTTATGGGTTTTTGATGCTTTTGTTAATCTGAACTAAGTATATACCTGAGTGTTTGATGATGGTTAAGATCTAATGATGGATTAGGATCATGAGACCTGAAATGACCTATCATTGTATGATCTAATAATGGATAGGCTATATCTGAGTTCTAACACATGTTCTATCCTTTATATGCTATGATCTAGGTATATATGATGTCTTGAAAAGTTGCAAAGTTATAATTCATTATTTTAAGATCTATAAGTATGTTTGGCTTGATGAAGGCGTGTATACATGGAGGTTCGGCACTTCCAAGTAGTATGTATAGAAGAAAATATTGTTGTTCAGAGATGATTGATCTATCTTATCAATGTTTTCATTTTATTGTTGTTTCCCAATGAAGTATTCATTAGATCTAAAAGTAAAATTCATTGTATAAGGTGATTGAATTTGGTTGATTGGTTGATTGAGTAAGAAGGGTGATATTTGGTTCTATTTGTTTATAACTCTGTAATATGACAACAAATATTTAGAATGTCATTAGTTGGTATAGTTTTTGGTTTAGAAGTTTTATGATTCAGTATCTTTAGAGGTATACATAGGTTGGGTTATAGAAAGTAGCACATACATGCAGGTTGGCTTCGATGAAGTAGCGTATAGATTTTGGCATATGATACTTGAGGTTGTAGTTGGTTGTGGTTGTTGATGCATTGTACTAGGTTCAAAACAACGTAATGGTTATAGTGATTTGACTATTCCAGTTGATTGGTTGAATTTTGATTCAGTGTCAATTGATTCTGTTTTGAGTGAATGGTTGATTAATTTGTACTATAAATTGATGATTGGGTGATTCAGTTGTGTCAAAGGTTTCAGTGATTGTTTGTTTTAGTTATGTTAGATATTGATGGTTGGGTTTCAGTTATGTTAGATATTGATGATTAGGTTTCAATGGTTGATTAATGATGCATGAATGTGAGTTAAAGTTTTGAGTTTTTATATTGAGCTTCAATGTTACTGATGGGTATAGTATGAAAATTTAATGAAATGTAGCCTACATATTGTATTGATATGTACCAAGAGTATCCAGTCTGAAGTTTGTGAAACATGGTCCCTACAGGAAGAATGAAGGTGGTGGTATTCTGTAGGCCGGAACATACATACTAGTAAATATATCATCCAATACCAAATCTAAGGGGTTGTAGCTCCCTTCGAGTAGAAGCTCGAGAATGAGTGAAGGTTGTAATCTTTTGCAAGTGGGTGCCTGTGTACTAGTATGAGTTTGTGCCAGTACAAGATTGCGAATATTATTTTCTTTATATTAAAAGAAGACAAATACGACAACAATAGGTGGTTTTACTCCCACATTGGGTGTCCACCTTATATCCTAGTGTTCATCTATGTTTCTTACGTGTGATGTTATACTTTGATATTACAACACATGGTTACTATTTATCTAATGTTTAATAAATAACTAATGCATTCGTTGAAGACAAACATATGATGAATTAATTGAATCATAATTTCACTGGATATACATTAATTTTCTTAAGAATAGTTGTGTACACACATAGGTTCCATTCAGTAAAGTCACATATAGAAATCTGAGTATGAAATGTAAAAAGTTATTTTTTTTGTAAATACTGATTCACACCCCCCCCAAGAGTATTTTTCCCAACAATTGGTATCAGAGCAAGTCCCTTAGTAGAAGCTTGATTGCTTGAAGGAGATCCATTGGAAAAATGGGAAAGAAAAAAGAAGAAGAAAGAACCTCAGAAGAAGAGGACATCTCAAAGGAATAGTGAAAACAAGAGAGACAATTGGCTATTAGGTAGAAGCAATTATTCAAATGCAAAATCACCTGATATTGAAGATGAACAAGCAAAAGAATTATCTAGTACTAATTTTTGGTCCTCTAGTGATACATTTCTCTATTCATGCAATATTGAAGATAATGAATGTGACATTGAAACAACTAAATTTGCTCTTATGGGTGAAATTGAAAGAAATCTAATAGAGACAAATGTTAAAAGACTCATATAAAATTAGAGATCAACAAGATCTATTTGAAAAAAGGGAGTGTACCTACAAAGAGGAGGTTACTTGGTTAAAATCTCAATTGGAGGAAGGAAACAAAATAAGGAAGTACTATAAGGAAAAGGAATATCAATGTCAAAGGTTGCAGGATGAAGTGACATCATTGAGAAATAAAGTGAATGAAAGGGATACAAGAACTAAGGAACTTAAAGAGAGAACTAGCTATTGTTAAGGTATTGATCCTAAGGTCACCTCTCCAAAAGAATATCTTGAAAAATCAAACAAGAAGAATGAAGAACCACTTCAAGCATTTGAACAACAAGAAAACGAGGTTCTCAAATTAAGACAACAAGTTGAAGAAGGAATAAAAGTTGAAGAAATCAGGAAGAAGCAGTATCTAGAAAAGGAAGAGCAATATGAGGTTGAGGTAAATATCCTAAAAGGTAAATTAGAAGAAAAGGATAAGATTTTCATATTTCAATATAGATCTAAGATTTTGGATAATATTCTAAGTAGTCAAAGGTATCCTACCATCAAATCTGGTCTTGGTTTTCATGGAACTGTTAAAGGTGAATCTAGCTTACAAACCGAGGCAAGGAACTCTAATGCAAAATCTAAAATGCTCAACAAGGAGCTAAGAGGTCAACCCCATCAACAACCAAGGAAAGGAAGTCTTCAAATAAAATCATTTACTCATAACTATGGAAGTTTTAATTGATTATTTCCTATCATGAATAATGTTGAATGTTCTATCTGTCATAATTTTGGACATGTTGCAGCTAGGTGCAGAAGTAGAATGTTTCAAGCTAATACTTGTCTCTCAGAAAGATCATCAACTTTGAGGTACTTTAAGGGATATTGTTTTTCTTGCAATATGTTTGGTCATAAAGCCATTGATTGCTATAGAAGGAATATGAAACATATAATATGTTATGCTTGTAACAAGTTTTGGCATATAGTAAAAGGATGCAGGAACAAGTCTATGGATTGCCATAGACAATATGGTAAGCAATCAAATAAGCACATTTATATAAGAAAATAGGAAAAATATGAATCCACCAATAATCAATAAAAGGGTGATGAAATAAGGTGTGATATTTCTCTTTTCTCATTCAAAGACAAATATGATAGTGGATGTACTCATCACATCACTGGAGACAAGAGAAAAATGGAGTCTCTGATGAAGAACCATCATCATAATGATATTCTTGGAACTGATGTTTCAACAAAAGTTCTAGGACCAAGTACAATCAGAACATAATTAGGAAGAACTGAAAGTATGAAATTTCAGTATTCCAATTATCTTAAGTAGATCTAATGAAGACAAGTTGCATATATACGTGAGTTTGAAAGTGCACAATTGTGTATAGGTTGGTTTGGTGAAGAAATGGTGGGACACACTTTGGAAAAGGGTCTGATATGGTTCAATCAATGATCAATTGTCTTTTATGTCTTGATGATTGATGATTACAGTCTGTTGATGTTATTTAGAAGTGCTTTGTTGATGACTTGATTTGTAACTGGTTGATGATAATTCTTTTATGATTCTTACTGATATATGTAATAATGACATATGATAGTGAAAAGTTGGCACACGTTCAGTGGGAGAATATATTATTCTTCTAATAATGCATTGTTGGCATTATGTTTAGAAGTATTTGGTACATAATGATTCTTATCAATGGTGAGTCATCCACGAATCTCATCAGAAGCATCAAAACAACTAAGTGGCTCAAGCAAGGTATCATCTATGATTTCATCATAGGCAATTCATGATTGGAGAATAGTATGATGCATATATTTATGTTGCTTACATGGTGATCTTCATTTGTTCAAGGAGAAAAACAAAGCTTGAGTACACATCTTCATTACTTGATGATTTCAAGTGTCACTCATTTATGTTATGTTATTTCCATCATGCCTTCAAAGATGCATAGAATTTCATAGGGTGAAATTATGAATGAGGATTTCTTTAGTTCTTGGATCTTAGATGGTATATTGGTTGAGGATTGTTGATCTTGATGGTATCAAGAATTTTTGACAAATCACTGTGAGCTTATGATTTTCCTTTCTCATTGATGAGAAGACTAGATACACATTATGATGGATACATGGATGATTACTTAAATTGCATATTGGTAAATATTGTTAGTTGGCCAGGAGAATCATGTTATTGCAGGTTTCATGAAGACATGGCTATTTGGAGACTTGGATTATTTAGTCACATAATGATCATGACTTCTTACTTTATGATGATAGGTTTGGCTCTCACATATGTTTATCATGGTTGATTCTGATCATATGTGGGATGTTGGAAAAATACCTAGTGAAGATACATGGTTGATATATTGTGGGTTGTTATGGAAAGAGCATGCAGTTCTTGTTACAATGATTATGGACATATACAGGTTGTTGTTCTTGATGTTGCTGACATATGCTTATGGTGCAGTTCATATATGATGTATGATAGTTGTTGATAACTATCATGATCTTTTTTATGCCTTTGGTATTTGGTATAAATGCCAGGTATATCATTTGATGTAAAGGTCATGATGTAATAATTGTCACATTCAGTCATGCATGGACTTTTAAGATCATGTCAAATATGTAATCCCACTTTGTTGGGTGGTTGTGTCAAAAATGTATTCCCAATTGGTTGGTAGATTGATGTTTGTATGAGTCATTGGTGATAGGAAGGTCATACTCACATAGTTGAGTTCTAAAGTCTTGTTATTCATTTGAAAAATAATTCTGCAGACTATGCATATGTTTAGGGGGAGCATGGATAGTATAGTTCATATTAGCATGTAATAAGGGGAATTTTGATCAAAGAGTTCAACATGTGCCTAGGGGGAGCATGATCAGTATTCATATTCAACAATTTAGATATGGAAGTCTTCATTTAAAGCTGGTCAACCCTTTGCCCTTGATGTCAGGGGGAGCATAGCTTGGTGTTTGGAGAGTAGCTTGGTGTTTGGAGAATAGATTCATGTTTGGTTCTTGTCTTGATGTTATTTACAAGTTGTGGTGACCAAACACCAAATTGGTTGCCATCAAGTGCAAAGGGGGAGATTGTTGGAATTATGATGCATGTGTTGTCCTTGATGGCAACTCACTTGAAGTAGAAAAAATATATGGTAACTAGATGAATCTAAAGGTCATATTATAAGTGACAGAATGATGGAGCAAAGAATCAGAGGTGACATAATGATGGAACAGAATGATATTCAAAGGTTTACAACTCAGAATCAGAAGTTTGAGACAAGGAGATTGTTAGTGTTGTGTTGTCCTTGATAAGACAAGGAGATTGTTAATGTTGACCTTGATAGGCAAGGAGATTATTAGTGTTGTCCTTAATATAAACCTACCTGATAAGTTATCCTTGATAACAACCTATTTGATGAATGGAATACTTGATAAAGCTATAAACAAAATGTGACAGAATGCATGGAAGTTGCATTTATAGATGTGACAATCTATTTATAGGAATCGGTTCAGAAGTGATGTATGATGGAAACTCAAATTGTAACAAGTATATTTAGAGGTAACAAAGTAATGGCATAGAAGAATAGGATGATGGGACAAAGGATTATAGATCAGGAACAAGAAATTAAGGAAAGAGAAGGGGTAAGTTGTATATGCTATTTACCCTAGTCCAAGTAGCGTATACACGTGGGTAGATAGAATAAAAGGAGAATATATGTATGCACATAGTTTCACAGAAGGAAAAGCATGTATGGGATATAAAATTAAGGTTAAAAAATACCAAGGGTTCCTACCATGGTAATGGCCCATAGTAATGAGCACGGAAAAGAATATTGATCTCGTCAAAGAATACCATCGACATAACTATGGTTTTGACCTGAGGTATTGAAAAATGATAAAAGTATATAAGGAAGAGAAGATCAAAAGGATACATTTCTGAGTAATGAAAATATCATTAAGAGTTAGATTAAAAGAAAATATGCATGTTATCGGTTTTTTATGCTTTGCCTGATTTGAACTAAGTATGCACCTGAGTGTTTGATGATGGATGAGATCTAATGATGGATTAGGATCATGAGACCTAAAATTAGTTATCATTATGTGATCTGATAATGGATATGCTAGATATGAGTTCTAAAACATGTTTTATCCTTTATATGTTATGACCTAGGTATATCTGAAGTCTTGAAGAGCTGTAAAATTACAAGTCATTATTTTGTAGTTCTATTTGCAGGTCTGTCTTGGTGAAGGCACATTTTACATGGGTTCAACACTTCCATATAACATATGTAGAAGAAAATAATGTTGTTCGGAGATGACTGATCTATCTGATCATTGTTGTTATTTTACTGTTGTTTCTCAATTATGTTTTCATTAGATCTGAAAATAAAACTGATTTTATAAGGAGATTGAGTCTGGTTGATTGATTGATTGAGTAAGAAGGGTGATCTTTGTTGTTATTTGTTTAGAACTCTGTAATATGATAGTAGAGCTTTAGAATGTCATTGGTTGGTATAGTTTTTGGTTCAAAATTTTTATGATTCAATATATTTAGATTTATATGCAGGTTGGGTTACAGAAAGTAACATATACATGAAGGTTGGCTTCACTGATGTAGTGTATATATTCTAACATGTGATTTTTGAGGTTGTAGTTGGTTCTAGTTGTTGATGTAGTGTTTTGGGTTCAAAACAATGTACTGGTTAAAATGATATGACTATTCCATTTGATTGGTTACATTTTGATTAACTGTCGGTTGATTGGGTTTTGAGTGAATGGTTGATTCTGTTGTATCAAAAATTGGTGATTGGGTGATTCGGTTGTGTCAGAGGTTTCAGTGATTGTTTGTTTTAGTTATATCAAATATCGATGATTGGGTTTCATTGATTGATTGTTTATGGATGAGTGTGTTAGAGAGATGATTTATAGTTTTGAGTTTTTATATTGAGCTTCAATGTTACTAATGGGCCCATTATCAATATTTTGATGAAACGTGGCTTCCATATGGTGTTGATGTGTACCAGGAGTATCCGTTCTAAAAATTTATGAAACATGATCCTTGGAGTAAGAGTGAAGGTGGTAGTCTTATGTAGGCTGGCACCTACATACTACTAAACATATTAGCCAGTACAAGAGCTAGGGGGTTGTAGCTCCCTTCTAGTAGAAGCTGGAGAATGAGTAAAGATTGTAGCCTTCTGCAGGTGGGTACCTGCACACTGGTATGAGCTTGTGCCAGTACAAGATTATAAGCAATATTTTCTTTATGCTAAAAGAGGATAAAGATAACAACAAAAGGTGGATTTTCTCCCCATTGGGTTTCCACCTTAAATCCTAGTGTTCATGTGTCTTACTTATGTGATGGTTTATTTTGTTATTACAATACATGGTTACTATTTATCTAATGTTTAATAAATAACTAATGCACTGGATGAAGACAAACATATGATGGATAAACTAAATCATGAGATAATTGGATATATGCTAATTGTCTCAAGAACAGTTGCATACACATGAAGGTTCCATTCAGTAAAGTTGCATATAGAAATCTGAACATGAAACATACAAAGTTATTGATTTATAAGTACTAATTCACCCCCCGTCTCCATATTTTTCCCAATAGATCATTCATCCGACACAACTTGCATGTGGTCCTGATCTTTTCCAATACTCAGTTCCTTGGTCCTCCTCCTCAACTCCTTGGTAGTGATTTCATCTTGTCACCTTTTCCTGTAGTCACTGAGAGGTAGATATGCACAATTTCAGCAGACAATGACTACTTCCAGACTGAGGCCTTGGGAGGCTCGTCTATGCAATTTCTGCATTCAAGACCGATAAGGGAACTTCGAAAACACTATGAAATTTTGAGGGTCAAAGCATTGGTGTAGGACAGGGGTCTCGAGAGGACACCTTTGTGCAATTTCTGAGTGTAGTGCAGTTGGACTATTTTGCCCGTTTCTGGAGAGAATTGATGGCTGGGGCCTTTGCGAGCTGTGGGGTTTCAGTAGGCAGGGAAGGTTGGTGTCTCTATGCACTACAAGGTTTCATTAGGCAATGGAGGAAGCTTGATGGTTTTAGAAACAAAGCACATAGTTCTGGGAAGCTAGATGAGGCTAGGTTGCTTGGGAAAATGGCTGTCTGAGATCAGTGAAACATATGCAAACATTGATAGGACTCGATTATGATCATACACAGACACTTATCGACACAACATAGACCATCCATAATACATAA
This sequence comes from Pinus taeda, assembly GCA_000404065.3. Classification (NCBI taxonomy): domain Eukaryota; kingdom Viridiplantae; phylum Streptophyta; class Pinopsida; order Pinales; family Pinaceae; genus Pinus; species Pinus taeda. Next base: position 39,206 of record APFE031352134.1, on the reverse strand, counting down.
GACATACTTTTCTTGATGCAACAACCTTCATGATGAGAGTGCGTGAGGTGAGTGTGAAACATGTGTATGTGATGACAACCACTCATACACACACAATTCCCTTGCATCAAGAGAACATCCCCTTTTCATGAAAAAATAATCCCTTCTCCAAAATATTTCACATGCTCTAGGAAGATGAGAATGTGAAAAACTCTTAATATCAAGCACCGGAGCTTGAAATAATCATCTTACCAATCAAGTGGCCAAGGATAATTGATTGCAGGATCCAAGGTAGGCTTTGATATTTCCATGCAAGCTGAAATTTTGGAGGGTGCTTGTATCTGCTACAGGAGCTCATTAACAATATTATATACAGGAGGGGTTTACTACCCTTATCCAAATTACACACATGATTATTAAGGCAAGCCAACTTGAATTGATCAATTCCACCCTTGTATCATGATAGTTTTTATCATTAATAATAGATAACCTAGTCATTGACTGTAACTTTCATTCAAATGATAGAGAGACTCATTAACTGTAGAAAACTTCATCAAACAATAGAGGCCTACAATACCAACAATAAGCATAACAATTAGCACTCGTATCAAAGGATAGTTAGCTTAATTAACAATAGGTGGCATAAGGATTGACTATAACCCTTATCCAAATAATAGTTTTACCCATTTACAATATCTAGCACATGAATTTACTACCACCCTCATTCAATAATAGTTCCCTCATTAGTGTGGGTTGCATTTTCCAACATGATCATTAAAAGTTTATAGCACATGAATTGAATACCATCATTATTAAATGATAATCAACCAAATTGACAATACCTAGTATAGGAGTAAAATGCAGTTGTAATCCAAATGACAATATGCCCCTAGTAATGGGCTATGAATTTATTTCAATCTCCAATCAAGAAATATTCCCTGATTAACAATAACTAGTGTAATCATTGACTACCATACTCATCCAAATAATATGAAATATCATTAAGGAAAACTAACTTAGGATTCAAATACCATCCTTATCCTAATTAATTATATTCTCCCTCCATAATGGTCATGAAAAAGTCCCATTACTGTATATTTCTTCCTTTTGTGTTGCAATCTAGTGATACAATTATTGATGACACTGCTATTTTTCATTATTTAAAGTGAATATTTGAATGCATAAACATATTATCCCTTAAAACTCCAAATACACATAGCCTATGCCAATTTTAATAACTCAAATATGTCATTCCAACAATTTTTGGTCAAATTTATATTAAAGATCATTGAAAAATATGCTTTGGTAATGGAAATAACATAAAATGTTTAGAGTATGCTTAATGGTAGCTAGCCTAAGATTGATTATCATTACCATCTAAAAAATTCCACTCTAATTATTTATGATATTTTCCCCTCTCAATATCTTCATTAGGTAACATGAATGATAATTTCCATTAATAGGTGTACCTAGCATGGTAATTAACTATTACCTTTGTGTGATGCATAAGCTCCCTCAATATGTATAGGTAGCCTAGAACTTCACTACCACCTTCAATGATTAGATATCCTCCCTTATTAAGTTGATTGTAGTATTAATAACATAGAAGTTAACAACCACCTTGGTAATTGATAGTTTCCATTTATTAAGCATATCTAGCTTGGGAATTTATTATTTCCTAGTCATCCCATTTAAGTGTAGCTAAATTGAGAATTCACTATCATTAAATCATATTCCAAGAAGTAACTACTTGAAAGTATTGACGATTAAGTGTAGTTATCTTTGGAATTGATTGCACCCTTATCTAAAGAATAATCTCACTTCTTCTAAAGTGATTACCATTCTCTAGTTTAGCTATACTAGTTCTTACCAATAATAACTATCTTTCAAATTAAATACTATCACCATTAATCCATGGTATCTAGCTTCGAAATGAAACACCATTCTCATCCTCTCATTTAATAGAGATAATTAGCTTTGGAATTCACTATGACCCTCATATAGAAATAATAGTAACTCTTGTTAAAAATAACTACCACTTTGATCTATTAATACTAAGTCATTATTATCATTGTCCATCAATAATAATTACCTTCAAAATTTACTATAATCTTCCTTAACCAGATTCATTAACTTTACCATGACTACCATCATCATCATTCTACATAATGAAAATGATTCATCTCTAAATAGTAATTAATTTTAAAATGTATTGCCATATTTATTTTATTATAAAAATAATAATTACTATTACACTTTATTAACATATTTAGTTTATTATAAAAAAACATTTATTTAGTATAATTATCAATCATGTTTTACATTAAATTATTTGTAAGTAATCACTTTTAACATTTCTTTACTACCCTTATTCATCAATAGTCAATTTTAGTACCTCTATTCTTGTAAGGAAAGTGAATCATTCATCGAACATCATAACTTTGAAATTAGTTACCACCATACCTTATTCAACACTTGTGAAAATTCAGTACCTCTCTTCTTGCATGGAAAGTGAATCATTCATTGAACATCATAACTTATATAGTGAAAATGGAGAATGGAATCTACGAAAACCATCATGGTCTGAGTAGATTTTGATGAACCTATAAAATAAATAATCAATCACCTTTACGAAATCCCCAGAGTTGATAAAGACGAGCATATAAAATAACAATCAATCACGTTTCATCTTTATTACTAGGGCGTTTAAATTTATGCAACTGTCAATCACGAGTGCCACATATTTAACAAATTCATAGGTAAAGTTATGAAACAGATATTTTGAAAGCAAGTGATTAAATTGCCCGGTCAATATTTCACTAATGCCTTAAGCCTAGGTTTAAGTCCATTTTTTTTCTATATAGTTGTGACTATTGTGATGGTGTGAGTTATGTTTAAATGACAGTACTCGGAATAGGTTAACGACTGAAAGCTTCTTTTTTTAATAAATTAAGAGTGAGTCCTTTTATGTGACATTATTTGTTTTTAATAAAGGTTATGAGTTAAACCACCTTCAAAATTAGCATGTAGTGATAGAAAGTAGTGATGACTACATTGTAGTTGATTAACAACTAAGTTGAGAGAAATTTTTCCACTCACTAAAAAAATATGAGTGGTGCCTATTTGGTGTGGTAGCCTGAGACTTCACGAACTAGAGGAAAGAGGGGCAAGGCTAAGAAGGAGAAGCGTGAGGCCAGACGAAGAAATTGACAAAATAAAAATAGGAGACACACAAATGGGCCATGTGATCACACGAGGGAAGGAGTCGGACCTAGCTGGCCCTCCTATGATCCTAGCACAAGCCGTGACCCTGGTATCATGGTTGCAACTGCACCCTAGAAAACAAGGTAGTACAAGCCACAAGAAGCTATTCAATTTGAAGGTACGCAAAGAGGGCACGGGCTAGCAGGGAAAAGGAAGGCTCGCACGAAAGGTGGAACCACTTGGCTATCTATAGGAGGCCCAGTATCAGCACTCCATGTACTTGAAAGAGAGTGCAAGACTATAAAATAACTTGTAGGAAGGCTGCATGATTTGGCTGTGGCGCGCAGGGCAATTCAAAAGCATAGAACGCACCCACGTACTAGGGGTTGCGTTGCTGCATGGGAGGGATGGAAGGAGACCATTGTAGTTACTGTTCATGATAATATGTCCCATTTAAGACACCGAGGAGTGAGTGGTGGGCAATTAAGGCATAGGGTTAACCATCAAGATCACATTAATGAGCCACGAATAGGGCAAAAGGCCAAATTTGAATTTGAAATCATATATAAAAAACAAATAAAGGGGAACAAAAAAGAGCCTGATCATTCAAAGAATAGGATGCTCTGGGTTCAAACCGGGAGGAGAAAGATGAATGAAAAATTGATGAAAGAAAGCCCGCGGTTTTAGGAATTGCGAAAGGAATTGCGAGACTCATTACTCAGGTCGATAACCTCCACCAAGGAAGTTCCACAGAACACCATAGGCAACCAAAATCCCTAAATCACCCCGAACACCATGGACCAAGAACAACCCTTGATACGAGAAACAGTAAGGATATCACCGCGAAGTCTATGATTTAGCAAGCTCACAATGGAAGAAAAGGGCAAAGCTATTACTATTGAAAGCAATGAGGAGGAAGAGCGACGTCCGACCTATGTTGAAGAAATAGAACCAGACGAAGAAGGGAAAGAAGATATCCAGTTAGTAAGATGACCCAAGTATGTTTCTCCAAGCAAAGGGAAGGCCAAGGTCCCCACAAATCTAGATGACGTTGACAACATACTCATCACCCCGTCCCTCCCTAGAGAGGTTCCGCTCAAAGGAACAGCAACAGGCCATATCTCATCCATGAAGTTTGAAGACTGGGACCTTCCAGATACCGATAATTTTCCCCACTTTGTGACCAACAAACTAATGGAGTAGATTGTGGAGGGAATTGTTACAACACTTCAGCCAAAGGAGTGGCTGCGAAAGGTGGAGGAAGCTGGGTTACTCTGTCTCCTATCAATTCCACATTTTCAACAGCCACCCATCACAATATTGGTCATCCGACAACTGATTTATTTGGTACATCATGGATAGTTATGGATAGACAAACCCATTCCCATCATGACCGAACTTATTCACAAGATCATGTAGTTTCCCTGTGAAGGCAGAGACCCCATGGAAATAGTTGCTAAGAGTGGCGATGTGATGATGATGAAAACCTTGAAAAATAAATACAATTTGGAGAAGAAGAAGCAAGGGTATGCTATTGAGAGTATTTTGAACAAAGGGGTTCACATTGCTACCTAGTTGCTAGCAGGAAAACTGATGTGGAAATATCATGCCAACGAGGTCCCGGCAATAGTCGTCGCGCTAGCGGAACAGTGCGCAGAAGGGGAACAGTTCAATTGGGTGTAGTTTCTCTGTGACAAATTCCTGACCAATTGTAGGGAGGTCCAAGAGGAGGGTAAGACCTTCCACTATGCATGGTTTCTATTATCCATCATGTTGTTTACAAGTGAACTACCCAAAGACAGAACAGACAAAGCTGTGGAAGAACGCCAAGGCATCTAAATGGGACGGATAACTTACCACATTGACTGAGGGTGACCTAGGTGACATAGGGGACACAGTTTGTGAAGTCACTCAGGAAGCAATTGAAAAGGCCATGTTCGAGCAATAGATGTGTTGGGGGCACTCTGTGCACAGATATAGGAACTTGGGGCATGGGCCTCGTAGTCGAGAATGATCGCTACTCGTGGAGTTAAAGGTATATCAGCGACTGAGTTGTTATTAAAGGTCGAAATGGCTATAATATCATGCTCCCAATAGGAGCATTGATAATAGAAAATGTGGCAGATAGAGCTATGGCGGGCCAGCTTGTAGGGCTTCGACTAAATTTGGCTACCCTCCCACAAGAAAGCTTGTACCAACTCCAGGACAATGCAATGATGGAGCTCCACACCAGGGGAGGACGCACGTAAGAGGTACTCAGCGAGTAGAGAATTAATATAGAACAATTGAGCCTCCAATAGGATGAAGCAGTTGCATAGAGTCAGCAATTGGAGCAACTTGTAGGGGAAGCATGTTCACATGCCCCTAAGCTGGAGATTGCAGTCAAGTTTCCTATTGGCATAAGAATCCACAAGTTGGCTAGTGGGTTCTGTGAAGCAAAGGAGGAGGCCATGATGATTTAGTTGGCTCTCAGCTTACAGATCACAGAGCTAAAACTCCAAGCACAACCTTCTACACCATCAGAGGTCACCGAATAGCAGAGAGGCATCATTCAATGTAGAAAAGAAACAATAGCACATGCTATGCGGGAGTGCTTTGATGTGTTGGATCAATCACTTCTTATGCTCGCATCCCTACAGGAGGATCCAACCTTACAATGCTTGGAAACAAAGGCAAGGGAGCTACAGCAAGCCTATGATAATGTTGGCGGGACCACGCAGATGGTTGCTATTACGTAGAATTTGGACAAAATGAGGGAGGCTCAGGCTCTTAAGATATAGGCTAGCACCACTTGGCAGAAAACAACGATGATTAAAGAATGGATCCAGCCTTGGCTTCATGAGGCGTTCGAGTTTCCGCCACCACTAAGAAAAACGTAGCCCACATGCAGGCAACATATGCAATCGGATAGGCAACTGAAGCAAATACTGATGCATCGACGACTCGTGTAGTACAAGCACAATAGATGGTGGAAGAATTTTTTTTCAAGTGTAAGCGAAGCACAAAAGTTGTTGCATGAACTTCATGCAAATATTGCTACAACAACCGAGTGACTCGGGACAAGTCACGTTGATTGTGTTGGAGGCTTGTTGGGTAGCAAAGGTCCCTCATAATGGTTTTGGAACCCTAAGTCCACAATTTTGGGAAAAAGTGTAGTAAAGACTCCGTGAAGTGCACGGAGAACGAATTGTATTAAGTCAAGTCAAAGGGTTTTCTACCCGAAAATAATGAAAAATAATAGGAAGTGAGTCATCCTGCCCATGGTCCATGGACCATGGGAATGTATAAATAGAGCAAGGCTTTATGGCTAGAAGTCAGCTTTTGAGAAGTTTTATTTTGGTCTTGGTGTTATGGTTTTGTAAAGATAGTATTATGTGCGTCTGTAAGTCCAAGGCAAGGGTGTTGGTAGATAGATAGAGGCTCTACTGCTATGTGCGCAGAGGCCTAGCAGAGTCCACAACTGTGTGTGCAAACTCCTCTAGCTGAGTGCGCAGGGCGGATCTGGTTGTATTGACGTAAGCTTTTAATAAAGATAAGTGGTTTCTGAAATATCACGGATCTATTATGCTCTGATTTATGCATCTGTTATATGAGTTTATATATTTTTATAATTTCGTGCATTGGGTTTTATTATTAAATGTTTTCTTAAAGACTGTAACAAGAAGATCAAATCTATAAGAATTTCATTAATAAGAAAGTACACCCGCATGGATCTATTCAGAATATGGAATGGGGATGCGTATACTATAATGCCTTATGGGCTGAAGAATGCGCCAGCCATCTTTTCATGCATCATCATTGAGACAATCAAGGACTTCATTCATAAGCTCCTGGAAGTGTACTTTGATAATTGGACAGTGCTTGGATTGGTCAAGTGTCATGTGGCAAGTCTGTGCTTAATGTTAGATATGTGTTGAAGGTACCAGATCATGCTCAATATAAATAAGTGTCTACTTTGTGTCACCTTTGGGATCCTTCTAAGGAATGTGTCATGCAAACAAGGATTGTTGGTAGACCCTATGAATATCATGGTGATAATTAACTTGGAGGCACCGATGAATGTGAAATATGTGTGCGTGACCCTAGGGCATACTCGATACTATAGTAAGTTCATCAAGAGCTATGCCCAGATCACCGTTCCCATGGAGAAGTTGCTGAAAAGGGATGGTACATTCTGTTGGAGAGATGAATGCAAGAAGATCTTGGACATGCTGAAAGAGAAAATGGTCACCACACCGATCCTAGTCTTTCCGGACTCGAAGAAGGAATTTCGTGTGCAAGTGGAAGCCTCATGTATCGCGCTGGGAGTTGTGCTAACACAGTCAGGCGAGGGGGAATTGGACCGTCCTATAGCATTCGTGAGAAGGAAGCTACCCAATGCTAAGAACAATTATTCCACTACAAAGCACGAAGGACTAGCCATGGTATACACGCTCCAAAAGTTCAGGCACTATTTGATGGGTGGAAATTGTAAAATGTATATAGATCATTCTATGTTAAAATACCTAGTTAATAATCCTGTGTTGGGAAGGAATATCTGCAGGTGGTTGTTATTATTTCAGGAGTATGATTTTGAAGTTATTGTGAAGCCTGGACGATTTAACCCAGGACCAGATCATCTGTCATGCATTGAAACAAGAGAGGAGCTCACTAATTTGGAGGAAGGACTACCTAAGGTGTGGTTCTTTACGGTACACATCGCCGACAATCACTTTGAGGATATCATACAATTGTTGACAACACGGCTGCTCTAGAAGGGTATACAAGCCATCAGAAGAAGGAAATAGTAGTGTGCGGAGCAGACTTTTCCATCATTGCAGGACATCTGTACAAAATGGGGTCTGATGAAATATTATGACAATATGTACCTGACTTTGAGTGGATTAGCATCCTCGCGGGGGCTCATGGAGGAGTCGCAAGAGGACATTATGTAGGAAAAGTGACAACATAAAAGGTTCTACGTGCTATATTGTGGTGGCTAACTCTACATAAGGAGGCAAAAGCATATTGTAGGGCCTATGATGCATGTCAGAGGATAGGCAAGCCATCACGAAGGGATGAACTGCCATTGACAACATATGTGACATTACAACTATTCGAGAAATGGGCGATTGACTTTGTGGGAACAATTTAGCCTCCAGGGAAGAAAATAGGTGTGTGGTATATCATCACCATGACAGAGTACTTTACTAGATGGGTAGAGGCACAGACTATGAAGGACTGTAGTGGCACGACACCAACAAAGTTTCATTTTGAATACGTATTGATGATATTTTCTTGTCTAAAGATCTTGATGAGCGATCACAGTATGCACTTCCTTAATGAAACAATCAATGCGTTGACAGAAGAATTTGAGGTGTATCATGAGAAGAGCATGCCTTATCACCCATAGGCCAATGCGATGGTGGAAGAATTCAATAAATTATTGGATAATGCACCGAAAAAGGTTTTCTATGCTTAGAGAAGTGATTGGGATATGCACGTACGAGCGATGTTATGGGCCTACAGAACGACTTGCAAGAAGTTGACAAGGAAAACACCTTTTAGAATTGTGTATGGTGTAGAAGTTGTGATGCAAATGGAATACATTGTAACTAGTCTGTGCATAGCAGCACTCACATGAATGGCGGACCACGAAGCCTTGGGAGTGAGGCTTGTGCAGCTAGCAAAGCTTGAAGAGGGTCGATTTCTAACTGGATTTCATGAACAAGTTCAAAAGGAGCACAAAAATGCATGCATGATCGGCACATTAGACTGCACACCTTCTAGGTAAATGATCTGGTTTTGCTATATGACAGCAAGTTTGATAAATTTCCAGGAAAATTTAGGATGCACTGGCTAGGGCCCTATGTCATGAAGGATATTATCGATGGTGGAGCAATTTAGTTGGTTAAGTTAAATGGGGAGCCCTTCCTAGGAAACATGAATGGTAACTGATTGAAGCCATACAATGGTGATCTGGCTAGGTCACTATATGAAGGAAGCATAGTATTAGTGCTCCAGGAAACTAAAAGGAGGCGTGGGACTATAAATTACACTTCTCGGGTCGGGGAACTATGCGATAAAGAAACTATGCGGAATGAGGAGTTGTCACAGAGACCACACAAGCACCCAAAAGGCTACATTACATAGGATAAAACCATGCAGGTCAATGAGAAAGTGACCGCTAAAGTCACTATTCATGATTTTATGATGAAAAACGGCCAAATGGAGCGAGGGGCGACATTTAAGACAAAATCTATGGGTGAGATCCTTGAAAATATACTGCCAATCTAGCATTAAAGAACTGATTTTTGGGGAAATGGTCCGATTTGAATTCAAAATGGTCTATAAATTACATGTGGCTGCCCAAAGAAGAACACTTGGCATTTTGAGCATTGAGTTGTTGAGCTCTCAGATGCGTATGAACCATGAATTCTTTGAAGCTCTAATAATGATTCTCGTGTTTGAGCAATTACCAAAGGAGACCTAAGAACTGTTGGATAATGTCATGTCGACACCGGAAGAAACTGTAGATATTAGGGAAGCAGTGACAACCGAAGGGGCTATGCCAGAGGTTGCTATGGAAGCAGAGGGAACTGCTCTGGACATTGTAGAGATACTGAAGTCTTCATGGTCACCTAGACCAAGGTCTACCCAAACCTAGGAAGGAGTGAAAGGAAAGAAAGGAAAGCAGGGTGTGACACCATCGGTACATGCATCACCTAGGAGAAACTCGTTGAACAATAGGTCCACTGCTGAGGAAAAGGGAAAAACCATTATCCTGGAACTGTGGGAGGAAGAAATTGGGGATATCCCAATGGATGGTTAGGATCTTGGGATCGACACAGAGGACGTTGAAGTTGACGGGTCTGACCCCATTACTAAACTTCCTGAGTACATCCATCCACGTAGGGGCAAGGCCAAGGTGCCTAAGGACATTGATGAAAGCAAGGTTACCTTGTACACACCTCTACTGCCGGATAAGATTATGTTTGAAGGACTGTGCTTGGCGTGGATTCCAATGTTGAAATTGAAGGATGAGGACTTAGCTGATATCGAGTGATTTCCTCACTTGGCGATAGACAATAAGATCACTGGGGTGATCGTGTTGGAACCACATAATTGGCTCAAAGGAGTGGCTAAGGCAAGCCTGCTCAACCTGCTATGGGTGCCACACTACAATCGCACACCCATTACCTTGCTGGAAATGAATCAATTGTTGTCCTTCATACATGATCGGTTTCTATGGCTAGAGGAGCCATTACCCATCACTGATAGACTAATCCATAGAATCACGAGGCTACCATATGCAGGGGAGAATCCGGCTATGATGTTTGGTGGAAAGGCGGGCGAACTAGCCCTCGCAGAGGCCATGAAGAAGATGTTCAGACTAGTAAAGAAGCTACGCGGCTATGTGATTACAAGTATTTACTACCCTATGGTCAAATTGGCAACACAAATATTAGCAGGGAAGGTCATGTGGAAGAGTCACTCTAGTGAAGTACCAACACCTATCGTAGCCCTAGTGGCCCAATGCGCAGAGGGGTTTTAGTTTAATTGGGTGCGCTACCCCTGCAGTGAGTTCCTTGTGAATAGCCATGAGGCACAAGATCTCAACAAGACCTTCAACTGTGCATGGCTCTTGCTATCCATTGTGCTGGTAGCTTAGGAGCTACCCGAAGATAGCTAATTTCCCTCGGTCATGTCAGATGTGCCTAATGTCACAAAGTACGCTTTGATATGGGTGGCTAAGGATCCTCAGCAGATCAAGGACATTAAGATCTTTTGGATCTTGATGGAGATGAACGTGCACATGGCCATCAAACACAAGTTGTGGTTGTTGCCTATTGTCTTTCATAAGTTGTAGTCGTATGTGGAGTTTAAGGCTGATTTCCACCATGTATCCATAAGGGAACGAAAGGACCCTGAGCAGAAGTGGCATGAATTACCCTACTTAGCGATGGATGAAGCAATTCAAGTAGTTATTGATAGATGGCTGGTAGAATGGCACACTTCCTCAGATTTAATGACAGGGTCCAATAAGACAGTTGCACAACGGAAGAAGGATGAAGCCAAGCTCAAGATGGAGCAGCTGGCTGAGAAAAGGAGGAAAGAGGTTGGGGATAAGGCTAGGGAAAACTACATTGCCGCATGGGAGATAGGTGGAAAAATAGGAGGAGAGGAGCATGGCTCCAACAAAGAGGAGTTTCCCTCCCCAGAAGAAGTGGAAGAAGAGGATGATTTGACACAATAGGGAGGAGCAGACCAGCATACACCTCCATTCCGTCTCAAGCGTCCAAGGGGATAAGAAAAGGTAAGGCCACAAAATAATTCCAAGGCCAGTAATATTTCCATGGACTCGATCACCCTAATGGAGGGGGATCTGAACGAAATTGGGGATACAGTGTAGGATTTTACCATGGAACTACTGCAGCAGTTTGAGTAGCAACATCAATAGGCATTGCGGGACATTTAGGCGAATCTACAAGAGTTGCATATTTGAGCAACACAGACCAGCATGACACCCACCCGTTTGGCCATTAGCACTTCAGAAGCCACCGGGATGCTACATGCGAAGGAATCTCAAGCCATAGTGCTTCCAAATGGAGCACTGAAGAGAGAGACCAAAGCTAACAGGCCCGATGTTAGCACACTCAAGGGAGTAGGGATGAACTTAGCAATGCTTCCTAACAAGGCACTCTACCTACTACAAGATGGAGTGCTCATAGAGCTAAGGGCCCATGAACAACATGCTTTGCAGGTGATTAAGAAGGAGATCATTAACAATTCTCAGATGTTCATACAACGAGATTCTTCCATCGCCACTACAAATGACGTGACTAATAAGAACAAGCACATAGTTTAGGCCATGGAGGAAGCATGCCGAATGGTTTAAGAGTTGGTTGTTCCTACAAATGAGCTGCTAGATGTGCACATTCTCAAACTCGCAATAGTGGTGCGTGACGCCCACACAGAATTGGCAAAGGTTCAGTTGGATTAAAACCTCCAAATTGCAGAATTGCAGTTGAGGCCCCAGCCTTCAACTCCATCAAAAGTGAAGGAGCAACACACGACTGCTATCATAGAGGTAGTGGCAGTAGTAGAAAGTGCAGCGGTGGACCGCACAATTATTTTTGAATAGTTGTTTTACATATTAACCAGCCTACAAGAAGACCCTACTATGCAGAGGCTGGAAATAGAGGTGTAGGAGCTGCAGTAGTGCTACGATGAGGTAAAAGGGACAATGCCTACTATTTCCCTCACATAGAGACTTATAAAGTTGTAGGAGGCCAAGGCATTGAAGGAGCTGGTAGATGTAGCTCAACACAAAGAGGCAGTGCTGAAGGCACACTTGAAGCCTTGGTTGGACAAGGCTTACTTGATCACAGTCTCCATTGAAGGCAAGCTGGATAGTCTATAGGAGACTTAATAGAAGTTGTAGGCTAATGGTGCAGCCCAACAATAGAGTAGTTGGTCGAAGAAATAAAGTAGGTGGTCGCGTAGTACACCGGCGAGGTAGTAGTCGTATAGGTTGAGCTGGGGGGCCTTCGCACCAAGATCTCTGGGCTCGTAGAGTGACTCGATGGTAAGTCACCATGTTTTTTTTGGGGGCCTATTGAGAACAGGTTCCCCCAAGAGCAAGTTTTGGTGCTAAAAGCCCATGTTTTGATGCAAAAGGCCCAAATTGTGTAATAAAAATGTAAAGCCTCCACATTTTTTCGTCACAGAGTGTGAAGAGGCCAAAGGGTTGTCCACCCTTATTTTGTGAAGCCTCATGTCAGCTATAAAGATCTACCCATGGTCCACGAACCATGGGATTGTATAAAAACGGAGTCATAGAAGAGTCTAAGGGAGTAGTGGTAATGGTAAGAAGGATTTCAGGGTAAGAAACTCTAAGTGTTCTCGAGTATTAGTGTAGGTAGAGGATTTCCAGCTGATTGTGCAGAGGTCTATGGTGGAAGTCCGCAGCTGAGTGCATAGACCCCTTTAGCTGTGTGCACAGGGAAAATAGAGTCTATACTGAACTTGAGATATCAATAAAGAGAATTATTCTGTAATCAAAGTATATTGTGTCTCTATTTAATGCATCTGATTATATTATGTTACGATTTGGGTTTACATTATAATGCTTATTTGATGCATGAATGTCTGTGATTATATCTATTAATTGAACACAAGCAAGAATAATGGATTACGCGAAGGTAACTGTAAATGCATGGTAGATTAGGTAACCCTTAAGATAACTTGGGAACTTATACAGTAACTCAGTCACAAAGGCACGTAAGTGCCTGGACATCAAGTTAGGGTTGCGTGAAGATGAGTGGAGTACCTTCGTGGAGGTACTGAAAGACAGAAGAGAAGGAAGATAGATAAGCCATAAAGGCTTATCAATCTGCAGGAAGGTAGTATCAGGAAGTATATACTGACATCACGACCATCTCAGGGTGTGGAAACTTGGTTCCTGCATGCCCCAATATTGCTTTGGGTGAGACTTCAATCCTCTCACTGTGGGCTGATGCCGAAAGGGCCAATAATGTAGGGATTTGCTTGGCTGACTAATGTTGAACCTGGGTCAGGGCCCATCAAGCCAACACATTGCATCAAAGGGTTTCCATGTCACTATGTTTCCTTCTATAGGAAGAAGGAAAACTAATTTATGTTTCATTTGGTTGTTTAAAGTAATGTTAGAAGGAACTCAAATTTCAAATGCATATCAATATGCTAGTGAAAATTGTTTTAATTCACACCCTCACACATTGGTAGAGTGAAACAATGTTAGAGATAAGGAATTAGTATCACCTACATTTGGAAGAAGATATATTATTTGAATAATAAGAAATAAATTATCATATAAAACTAGGAAAGCAACAAATAAGTTTACACCTAATTTTAATCAGAGATATCCTCTTCCTCTTCTACAATTTAGAGTCTTATAATGCCATAATTTCAACTAAACACATCAATTTTGTAAAATACAACTTCCATTCATATACTAGTTATTTTGGTCACCTTTTCTATGGAAGCACCTATTCCAATTGATTTCCATTAGCAACTTAGGACCCATTTAGCCTTAACCCCACCTTTTCATAATATACCCATGAATGCAATAAATTCTTCCCATGTTTATTGGGAATGACCATTTCAATGCAGAATAACTATACAAAATTGGTATGACGCATTCACAGTCATGGATATTATTATTCTTGGTATATTTCAATCAATTTGAAACAACTAAGTCCCACTTAATAAAAGGGGATTGGTACCTTATGAAACAACTTGACAATCCATTTAATAGTCTTCCAAACTACTTAGAGAGGTAATCAAAGGTTTCACATGTTTTATTTTCAACCTAGGGTTTGTATGGAACTTGCAAGTCATCATGCACTAATGTAGGTTGTGTGTTCCAATTTCCGTAGATTTTTTGCATGCATGGTTGTATGAAAATCACACTATAATTTAATGAAAAGTAAATCACAACATATTTTGATGGAAAATAAAATGTGGAAAAGTAAATCACGCCAAACATTGCATGAAATTATATTGCATGAAACAATGTGTGAATCAACCATAAGTATTGGATAATAAAAAAAATATGTTCTACAAATGTACCATTGGAATGACTATTTAAAGAAGGTAAATTAAACTTTATAAATACATAAAGAAATAAAACTATTAAAATAAATATTTACGAAAATGAACGGAATTGCACAGTAGGAAATGAAAACTACTTGAACTACATTATATTCTATTCTATTGGAGTGGGTCATACCTCCATAGAATAAAGTGTTGATATTAACCTACATCACTATTAAATTCATCACTCCCTACTTTTATAACATACAGAAGGAAATAAAAATGAAATAAATATTTAACTTTAAATACAAAAAATATTACAGTCCAACATGATTGTCTTCTTCTCTTCTCAAGTACTATTAGGACTACAATGATAGTTTTTAATGCATGATTTTGATTTATAATAAAAACCAATGAACATCGATTTTAACTTCGCCAAGTGTTGAGAGGGATAAAATCTCTTGTAATAGTAAAAGAGGTTTTCATCTCAAGATATTTGATCTCTCTTGATCATTAGTGGATTTGGAATAGATATATCTAGGTTATTTAATTATTAATTGTAATAATAATAATAATAATAATAATAATAATATTATTATTATTAATTATAAATATAATTCTTATTTTTTATTTATTTTATTTTCTATTTTTATTTTTAGGTATTTTTACTTTAGCTCTCTCAAAATGTTAAATAAAATATTACAACATCACTACTATATTGGGTTGGAGAGTTCCCCTTGGTTCAATGAAAAATATTTGAATATATATCAACTTGATAATTAAAGATTTTTTGTGGTTGCAACCATTTTACACTTCAATAAAATATAAACAATGATTTCTAATATTCATGCTAATTCTGAAAGAAAGAAAAAAAAAAAAAAATTGAAATATTCTTTTTACCAAATTCGTAATAACCAATGTGGGTGAGAAACTTTCTCAAAATATGTGGAAAATAATAATTAATTGTGAGGGGATCCCTATATCCATACACTATATATGGGATATCTCTAATTTTCACTAAAAGCATATATGCACATATCAGAACATAGAAGCATGCTTCACAATAATTAAAATATATACTTTATTCTCTTTTTGAAGCAATTGCATGATTGGAAGTGGTCAATTCCTTTAATTGTAATATGTAACACGTGGTTTCTACAAAATGTTTGTGCCATTTGTTTAAATTTTCTTTCACTTGTAACATAACATCTTAAATTAATATATTATCACAACTTGTTTAGAAGCAAGTCATTATTGATAAACAAATATGAAATATACATTTGTCTAAATTTAAGCATATTTTTAAATAAATACTGATGAAATCCAAAACATCCTATGTCAAAAGTCTAGTTTTAACCATCAAGAGGGATAAATAGAGGATTATGGGTAAGTAAAAAGACATGTAAATGATGAGGAAAGGATGACAATTCTAAAGCCCACCCTATCCCCCTAATTTAAGGTGTTGCAAGTCCTCATGAACCATATACATTTGTATATGTCCTCTAAGCTATAACAACCCATACTATATAGTTCTTCCATTTTTTTCCATTGTATAACAACCTTATTAGCTATAAATAATTTTTGTTGTATCTACAACATTTCTAGAGATATATAATTAATGGATTTCTCTTATGATATGATTTGAACTTGTGATTTTCTTTTTAAAGTATGTATGCTCCAATATAATCGTTCTCTATGTAAAAATTCATTAACACCTAATACTTTGATGTTAAGAGAGAAGAAGATTATGTGATCTGTGGCAAACATGTAACCTTCACGTCAACCCAACACTCATATTTAAAGTTATGCCCATAACCTTCACCTCAACCCAAAACTCATATTGAAAGTTATGCACATAATAATTGTCAATTATATTAGTATACATCATAATTGTAATTCTAGATGGCATCCATGTGGATCTAGTTTGGCCCACATGGAATTTCCATAGCAACACACCCATCCATCGGGTCCTCATCCCATATTGTTTTTCATTGTTGCAACATTATATCTAAGCAATGATCATCTAAGTGTTTTAACTATATTACACCCATCACGATTGTTGGAGCCCATACCCTCATATTCCAATGAGGTATGCGTTTAATCAAATGTGGTGCCTATCACATAACATGTGGCATCGATGTTATCACCATATGGCCACGTGGCACTGCCATGTCAACATAGCATGCTGGCAAGTAAGTCCTTGTTCAATTCATATTTTAGTTAATGCACCATTATACATAGTTCATGCCTATGCAACAATTCAACCTCGTGATGGCCCTTAATATTACAACAAGAATTCTAGAACTCCTGGGGGGCTCAAAGTTAATTAAATCAAGGGTTTTACAGGATTAAGAGGTATCAATACTATATGTACAACATGAAATATATTGTACTTAGGTTATTCTAAAAGCAACTAAGGATAAGTCATAATGCATAGAGACTAGTACCCTATAAGAAATACTTAGAAAATTTAGTGAACAGTAAAGAGATCTATTCTATCTTGTAGGAAATAAAACAATTGAAAGGAATCATATTCTATTGTAGAAAATTAAATGGCAGAAGATAGATGCTAATCTAATTGAAAGATGATAAATGACAAGAAGTAATTTTACTTTCTTTTACAGAAAATAAACATATGGCATTGGATGAAAGTGATGCAGGCTGCCTACATAACCCGGATCCTTTCACACTCATGCATTTACCCTCAATGAAATCTGCAATTCGATCTCACCTTATGCCTACAGAGTCTATATAATAATTCACCCAGAATTTTGTCAAATAATTGTATCCATGAGAATTCATTACACGCTCAACAATTCTCACATCTTGCTCATTGGTTTTGTCATTAAACACATGAACTGGTTTAATTACAATAAAAAAATCACGCACTAATTCTGTGACTACATATAATTATGTCAAACAGGATTCAATAGCAATATGTATTAACATGACGTGAACAAACAGTAAAGAAAAACTCAATCCATTTCGATGAATCAACACTGACTTCTACTCTGCGTTTGGTGCAAAATTGCTCTCTCAGCGTTCTTAATGTATTTACCTTTACCAATTCCAATGAATTAAGTTCATTCAACTGCTCTCTAGCATTTTACAAATTGATTCCTTCAAAATGATGACGGTCAAACCGTCATATATAGAATCTCTTTTGAGCTATGCATATGAAAATGTCATTCCAAATTCATTCCAAGTGATTCCATTCACTGGGAAATTTCAACAGAGATACATGCAGAAGCTTCCGAACAGAAATTAAAATCCAAACGCATCAATTCAATTAATCCAGAACTTATGAGATATTCTGACTACAATTGAAATCTGATCTCAGCAGAAAAAACGTTGTCCCTTCTCCAGCAATAGCTCTGCTGTGATAATTGAATTTGCATCCTTCGAATCAAAACATACCTATGTTATCTTGCCTGCGTGAGACCTTGGATTTTTCACATTCCAGATCCAAGTTTTTTTTGCTTACTCAATGTCACCATCAATCAGTCAATCTCTAGTAACGAACAAAACTCAATACTACTTTTTGTTGCAATCTACTTTGGGTTATTAGCAATCCAATCCAGCCAGTAGTCTTCCTCTGGATAGCCTTGACACTCCAGTTGTATTTACGGATGTGCTTTGATGGGTAAGCAAAAGCAGAACATCTACCTTTCTTGATATAAAAACGGCGGTGGCCACACCGTATACATAGATTAACATTTCACGAACGCCCAACTAGGTCACGAGAGCTCGTAACAATATTACGGCAAGCGGTTCACATGATGTCAATCAAGGCATTAAATTGCAATGAGACGGCTCAATCTGATGCATTTATCACACTATGCAATAGCAAAATCCATCCGATATCGATTTCACTGAATGACAGAACAGAGTTTTTCCTACAGGATTCCACACGATTTCCTGGACTTCCAGATTATGATCTTCGAGTTTGCCAATTCGATTCTTGGCAACTATCAATTGGTATTTTCATTACAAAACAAGATATTAATTCAAATCGATTCTGTCCTCAAAAATAAATCAACTGTATTCAATTTAATTATTTCAGCAATAGAGTTAGACCTACATTCAGATCGATTTCCCATTACATTGCAAAATTAGACTCATTTAATCTCATACAATTCAGAAACAAGAGTCTCGTAATCACACAATGGGAATTAACACAAAATCAATTCTTCATTGATTGCACAAACCACTTACAAACTTCCTCTCGCCTTGGCGAGATCTTCATTTGATGGCCCTTCAACTTCTAAAAATTGACTTCATGCGCTCCTACCACCTCTATCCTCACTCTCTCAAATTATATAAGGAAAACACAAATGATAAAAATACATGGTTTCATGAATCAATTCTGATTCTGAACCAGAAATCTCTCAACATCCCTAAAAGATAGATTCTCATCCCTAAAACTTAGAAACTAATTCCAACTTAGGCGCCCTCATTAATTCTAAATAATCTAGAAACTAATTTCTCTCACATTTACAATTTCTCACAAATAATTAATGAATCACTCAAAATAATATTAGTATTTACATGAAATTTTAATATTTCTTCAAAACATGAAACCCCCTAGCTTAGGTAAAATACAAGGTGTTTTTCGGAGATGATTCTCCTACATCAGACTCCCCATGTAAGAAAATTCATGACCACCTGGTCATAAGTCTGGATATTTCCTCTTGGATCCCAAATTTTATTTTGTAATCTTTCTTTGCTTGTCAATTGCTTTACTGTTGTTGTTATCTGCTGTTCTTCTCCAGGTTTCCATATTTTGTATTGTAGTGTTCCACTTGCTCTACCTTCCAAGTCTGCTACAGTCTTCCTTTTGTTGCTTCTCTTTTTCTTTCTTATTGCCGTCTTTCTCTGGAATTCTTTGATCATCAGTTTTCTAATACTTTCAATCTCTCGGTCCAATAAATCTCCTGGCTGCTGATTTCCAGCTGTCTGTTGAGCTCAGACGGCTTGCTCAATTTTTACTGTCACTCGCTGACTTCTTGTTTCTATGCTTGTTTCTGTTCTGACTACCACCCGATCATCCATGCCCTCTTGTCTTCTGGAACAGAAAACTTCTTCTTCCTTCATTTGACTAGTCAACTGAGTCAAATATTCTTCAACTCCTGCAATAACACCTGCATTCACAAAACACTTGTTAGAACAAAAATCATAAGGCATCAGTGCCTTTTCTCCCTTTGTCAGCATTTCAATATGCTGTCCTGAATTTTCCATCTCAACCAGCACATCAGTATGCTGATTCTCTCTACTCAAAGAATCCTCTGAAGAATTCTCAAGACTGTCAACCAGTCTTCCTCTCATACCATTTGCTTCCATGATATCTTTTTGCACTCGTTCACTGTACTGAACTCTTTCTTCTGCCATCTCTTTGTCATACTCCGAATTTTTCAACAAATATTCTACCAATGCAATTTCTCTGTGACATTGCTGAAGCATAACATCACCATCACTTACAGTCCCTGCATTCATATACAACTTGTCAGTTTGAAAACTACAAGTTTCAACAACCTTAACCGTTGGTTCATATACCAGCTGATCCTCTTTTTCATTCACACGAACTTCCTCTCCAACAAAACCTGTAATCACAGCACAACTGTCAGCTATTAAAACACAAGAGTTTCCATTATCCAACTGATCTGGATCTACCCAATCATTTAAGGAATCATCAATGATCTCCTCCTCTGTTTCATCAACGGAAACCTCCTCTTCCAACTCAGCTTCTCTGAGTTGCGTACACTTCAACTGTACATCCATCATCTGCTCGAGCTTCTTCAGCTCTTCCATTAACTGCATGTTTATCTGTCGATCTCTTTTCTGTTGTAGCTTCTACCACTTCACTTTCTTTCCTTTCAGTGGAAAGATCCATCCTTTATTCTGGCTTTCCTGCTCTTGCAGCCATTCCTCTAGTACCTGCAATTGTACCTTTATTACTGCAATCTCTCTTTCTTAAACTTCTGCAGTCATCTCATTTCTGTGGCATTCCTCTGAACCTCTTCTCTCTTCTTTATGACTTCCAGTAGTCATCTCCTTCGCCATGAGTTCCTCACCCATGAGTTGCATCAAGCCTCTGCAACAGTAAACTCTTTAGCTGCCACTTACCTCACCAATCCCTTCCTTCGGATCTGGTCTTTTGGTAATCACCCGGTCCTCTGCTGGAACCTTTCAAGCATTCTCTTCTGCTCCTTCAGGCTTCTCTCATCTGCAACTTTCAAGAACATACTTGTCCTTTTCATTCAACCTCTGTTGAATCTTCAGGTTCTGCCACACTCATCTAGAATCCTTTGCTGAACTCCTTCATCACCGCACTTCAGCTGTGATCTGCTTCTTCCTGCTGAGATTTCTCCACTCTGCCTGCAACCAAATTCTACAAATAGTCTTCAAACCAGAGTTAAATATCAACTACACAATCTCACCTTTCAAGATCCTATTGATCTCGCTTCATTCCTTAACTGCACTTGCATACCTCCACTGCCATCTTCCTTAGTTTCACAATCCGACATTCATTCACCACATGCAATTAACTAAATTAAAAAAAAAAACTTGAATCCCTTTTTGAGAGCCATTCCAGGCTCTGATACCAAAAATTGATGCAGGCTTCTTGCAAAACCAGGATCCTTTCACACTCATGCATTTACCCTCAATGAAATCTGCAATTCGATCTCACCTTATGCCTGCGGAGTCTATATAATAATTCACCCATAATTTTGTCAGATAATTGTATCCATGAGAATTCATTACACGCTCAACAATTCTCACATCTTGCTCATTGGTTCTATCATTAAACACATGAATTGGTTTAATTACAATAAAAAAATCACGCACTAATTCTGTGACTGCATATAATTATGTCAAACAGGATTCAATAGCAATATGTATTAACATGACGTGAGAAAATAGTAAAGAAAACCTCAATCCATTTCGATGAATCAACGCTGACTTCTGTTCTGCGTTTGGTGCAAAATTGCTCTCTCAGCGTTCTTAATGTATTTACCTTTACCAATTCCAATGCATTCAGTTCATTCAACTGCTCTCTGGCATTTTACAAATTGATTCCTTCAAAATGATGACGGTCAAACCATCATACCCAGAATCTCTATTGAGCTATGCATATAAAAATGTCATTCCAAATTCATTCCAAGTGATTCCATTCACTAGGAAATTTCAACAGAGATATATGCGGAAGCTTCCGAATAGAAATTAAAATCCAAACACACCAATTCAATTAATCCAGAACTTATGAGATATTCTGACTACAATGTAAATATGATCTTAGCAGAAAAAACACTGTCCCTTCTCCAGCAATAGCTCTGTTGTGATAATTGAATTTGCATCCTTCGAATTAAAACATACCTGTGTTATCTTGCCTGCGTGAGACCCTAGATTTTTCACATTCCAGATCCAAGTTTTTTTTTCTTACTCAATGTCACCATCAATCAATCAATCTCTAGTAAGGAACATAACTCAATACTACTTTTTTTTGCAATCTACTTTGGGTTATTAGCAATCCAATCCAGCCATTAGTCTTCCTCCGGATAGCCTTGACACTCCAGTTGTATTTACGGATGCGCTTTGATGGGTAAGCACAAGCAGAACATCTACCTTTCTTGATATGAAAACGGCGGTGGCCACACTGTATACATAGCTTAACATTTCACGAATGCCCAACTGGGTCACAAGAGCTCGTAACAATCTTACGGCAAGCGGTTCACATGATGTCAATCAAGGCATTAAATTGCAGGGAGATGGCTCAATCTGATGCATTTATCACACTATGCAATAGCAAAATCCATCCGATATCGATTTCATTGAATGATAGAACAGAGTTTTTCCTACAGGATTCCACGCGATTTCCTGGACTTCCAGATTATGATCTTCGACTTTGCCAATTCAATTCTTGGCGACTATCAATTGGTATTTTCATTACAAAACATGATATTAATTCAAATCGATTCTGCCCTCAAACATAAATCAACTGTATTCAATTTAATTATTTCAGCAACAGAGTTACACCTATATTTAGATCGATTTCCCATTACATTGCAAAATTAGACTCATTTAATCTCATACAATTCATAAACAAGAGTCTCGTAATCACACAATGGGAATTAACAAAAAATCAATTCTTCATTGATTGCGCAAACCACTTACAAACTTCCTCTCGCCTTGGCCAGATCTTCATTTGATGGCCCTTCAACTTCTAAAAACTGACTTCATGCACTCCTACCACCTCTATCCTCACTCTCTCGAATTATATAAGGAAAACACAATTGATACAAATACATGGTTTCATGAATCAATTCTGATTCTGAACCAGAAATCTCTCAACATCCCTAAAAGATAGATTCTCATCCCTAAAACTTAGAAACTAATTCCAACTTAGGCTCCCTCATTAATTCTAAATAATCTAGAAACTAATTTCTCTCACATTTACAATTTCTCACAAATAATTAATGAATCACTCAAAATAATATTAATATTTACATGAAATTATAATATTTCTTCAAAACATGAAACCCCTTAGCTTAGTTAAAATACAAGGTGCTTTTCAGGGATGATTCTCCTGCATCAGAAAGGAAATGACTAAAATAAACTTATGCTACTTGCAAGAAATATAAGAAAAAACTTCAATAAGGCTGGAGTCAAATCAATACTACTCTGTGGTGCATGAAAAATTAATTCTATAGTTGAAATGAGACATAAAAACAACAAACCCTAATTGTGGGAAGAAAGCTACAAATATTATTTCAAAGTTCCTAAATGGTGTTTGAACCTCTAAACTCCATATTTAAGTTCTAATCAATGTTGTAAAATGTTGATGGATTATGGAGAAGATTATGGTGCAATTTTGGAGGTGCTCTAAGGAAATATGTGTATTTCTAAATGATGGCCATGTTTTTCTACACGAAACATCAAAGAGAAACTTTATGAAGCCTACATATAGTTTGAAGAGTGGAAAATGTGGTTGAAGGTTATGGAAGGTAAAAAGGGTCCTTACCAAACTTAGAACTCCCTCAATGAGTCATCTTATGCAAGGAAGAAAAAGGACTAGGAGTTTCTTGTTGCTTGCTTAAACAGATTTTAGCTCATTTGTAGTTGGTAGAGATGTGAAGAAGTGGGTGCAAATGTGATATTGTGAGTGATACAATTCATGAAAGAAATACTGATTTTTGGTATGAAACAATACCATCCATTTGCAAGAAAATTACATGACTAACTAATAAAATAAATAGGTATAAACAATTTCCAAACCTCTAATTGTAGGAAGTAAGACAACAATAGAAAGGATGAGTTTAGTTTGAAATGAAGACTACTATTGCATGAAGAATATTATTTTTATGCTTAGCAGAGCAAGGTGCATAAGCAAACATTAGTAAGGAAGTCACTTATAAACCCTACAAAGACAATACTTTTCTCATAAATAAGATTTGTAAAAAATCACAAATACACTAAATGCATGGAAAGGAAATTTATTGAGAGGGGGCTTGAGCACATGGGTTGGGCCTTGACCCAAGGAGACTTAAGTCCCTTACAGTTAAACTACACCGAGAACAAAGAAATGGTTTTCATTAATCTACTAAAGTGCTCATACATGAGAGATGACAAAATGAAAAGATAGGCAAAAGCATTTCTTCAATACTACTTATTTTGTTCTATATTTTTGAATCCCTACTACATTTCTTAGGTGCCTTATTTATATAAAAATTTCATGAGGAGAAACCTTCTTAAAGGAAGGATTGCTTCCCTCCAAAATCTCTAAAAATACGGATATGATTCCTTAATTTTCTCTTAGCGATAGGGAAGTAGTAAATATCCTTGAACCAACCGAGTTTTGATTAGTGTGTAGCAAGGAACAAGCCCCATAATCCTCTCCTATAGAACTCCTGCACCACCTACAAAATACATCATTAATATATTTCACATTTAACGCAATAGAAACACATGATATGGAAAATATATGTTATCCAGGGAAAATTTTAAGAACCCCCCCTAAATTTACATGTATAATAAATGGGCGAATCTCCATGGTATATAGGAAAAATAGAAGGTGATTTTATCAATAATATGATATGTATATATAATTTTTTGGTGAATCTCTCACCAGGCATGGCGAATATTTTACTCAATTATAAAATCTTGTGTTTATTGAATACACAAATGAAATCATTGCATTTCTTTAAAATACCTTTTGAAACCAAAATTACCGAAATTACTTATCGATAATCTAGTGGGTGTAAGATAAAATTCACCCGTGTCATTCACAGAAAGCATGAGAAAAAACCTAATACTGTATATAAAACCAAGAAAAATTAAAATTCATCACTTCTAGGGAACTCATAACCACCCTGCCAATACCCAAGTATGTTCCTATTTGCAATTAGAAAAATTACCCAAATTACAATCTGTTTACTCCACTTCTAGGGACCTCATAACCACCCTGCCAATACACAAGTATGTTCCTGTTTGAAATTAGAAAAATTACCCAAATTACAATTTGTTTACTCTAGCATATGTTGGAAAATTATAGAAGGATGACTAGTGCAATCAATCCATTCCTTTTAGCCCTGGATTTGTTTCTGTTTAAAACAGAAGTATACAAATATACTTGTCCAATGTCTATGCTTTAACCATTCACCTTAAGATGTTTTTACAATATAATTTCCTAAGTCTATTTAATATCTTCATTATCATAAAAAACAACCTATATCCATCTTAACTCCACATCTACCACTCTTATGGGGATGAAATCTATTTATCCCTCTAAGCACTTGGTAGACCCAGAATTAAGATGGATCTAAGATAGAATTTCCCCTTTAAATAGTCTATGCTCACATGAATACCATGGGTCAATACCATGGGTTATCATAAACCTGGAGCTTAAAATTACTATTAGTAATTTATAAAAATTAATAAAATTAATAGTTGATTTTTATTTTAACCAAGCTAAAATGTTT